>MJCC01000005.1:126912-149506 GCA_001766655.1 Phytomonas francai
GCCGCGAGCCCCGCCCCCGCCGACGCGAGGACCGTCCCGGCGAGGTCGCCCTCCGCGAGCATCCGATCGCGGAGGGCCGGGGAGGCCGACGCCGCCTCGAGAAGGCCGTCCACGGCCTGCCCCGCGCAGACGAGCCCGCGGTTCGGCCCCTCGCGCCGCGGGAGGAGCGCCAGCGGCATCCGCTCCACCGCGCCGTAGTGGAGCGCCGTCAGGTCCCGCTCGAGAGCCTCGGGGGTCGCCCAGAGCCGCTGTTGGTGGCGATAATAATTCCCCATGCCATTACGGCGAAGCCGTTGGATCAGCTCGTGATCCTCGTAGCGGTCTAGAATACTGCGTAAACCGGTGTTGCTGTTCGACTGAACGACGCCGCGCACGGCGACCCTGGAAGAGAGACAAAGAGAAGGTTTTACTCGGCATCCATCCCTGCTAAGCGCGGAAAGATTCCACTGTCGTCTCATGAATAGAAACTAAAATGAAAGAAAGAGGGAAGTAAATATAGTTATATATATATACATATATATATATATATATATATACGCAATTGGCAAGACGAATTCGATAAGTTTTCCTTACGAATCGGTTTAACGAAACACTTTGTGTTTACTTCCCCACGGAAGCTATTGCAATCTAAAAGATAAGGAACAAATACACAATATTTTTGTATTTTTATTTCACTATTGCTTCTTTTCGTATTATTATTGCTATTTTGTAGCTCGTTTAAAAAAAAACAAGTACATAAAAGAACTCATTCGTAGTTCTTCACATGAGGGAAAAATAAGAAATACGAAGAAGCAATTAATCAAACACTTTTTCCTTAAGGGTTCTTCCATGCGTTTACGAAGAAATTAGTGTATAAAAAAAACATCACCCACTTATCCCTTATCCAAAACCTACATTTGATCTTGCACAAGAGCTTATCTTATTCTTGATGTTCTAAAAATTCACCGTTCTTTTATACTTCCCGTAGAGAAATACCAAAAAAGCGTGATTAAAGCGGATGGTTACGGCAAAATTGCTACTACAACAATTCATTTTAAAATCAAATAGGTGTAATGAAAAGCCACTTAAGAAAATAAAATCAAGATTATCCGTCGATCATTCAATATGACTAGCTTGCGGTATGGAGAAATGGCAAAAATGCCTTTTTTGTGTGTGTAAGCAATGAGGCTCACTCAGATCTATCGATCTAATATAATCCAACAAGAATGCACAGCAGCTCGGGACAACACTAGAGAGGATCATTCTTATAGGTGATTCCTGTAACTTTTCTTGAAGCTGTTAATGGTTTCCTGAAATGATTTTCTTTTGTAACTTAACGTTGATAATAAAATCAGCCTCATCCGTAAACAACAGCTGCGCAGCCTCCTCGTTCAGCACATTGTAGTTTTTAAAATTCAAAAAAACCGCCTCTACGATACTATGTAACATATTTACAGGTGATTTTGTCGGCTTCCAGTCGAACAATTTCAAAAGCCCTTCACAGATGTTTCCCTCGATGGAAACCATAGGATTAAAGATCGGCGTGAGTAGCTGAAAAGAGGGCGGCTCCATGGGGTAATGCATTGAAGGTAGATTCACCAACAGCGTGTAGGAGACCCCGGCGTAGATGCTTTGAGATGGGGGATTTACTACCACAACCCATTGAAACAAATTTTCATCGCGAAGACCAACAGAAACGAGGAACGGCGCCTCAGACGTGCCTACGGCTCGTCTGAGAACATCAAAATCTTTAGACGCACGTTTTATGGATAGGGTTGACATCAAAATGAGTTGGTTTTTATCTACTATTATTGCTTTTTCTGTGAAACAGCAAAGCTAAAAAGGTAGGAAAGCTATACACTCTATATTTCGAAATTCAAGAGAAAAGAGAAATAGTTTTAAATAATAATAATAATCGGGTCCTCTATGAATGGCGAGAGTTAAATACTACCATGTATAATACTAGAGGTTAGCTATCCATGAGTGGCTCCATGGGATAACCTCTACATTCTTTTCTTTTGGGTAAAATTGCTCCATATATTAACAACCGTAGTGGTTAGCAAATGAATTAATTAAATGTATATTATTTTGATGGAAAAAGCAATCATATAAACAACTAGCAGGGTCATAAAATGTGAACGCATAGATTCTATGAGTCCATCGTAACCCCCCACACTTCCGCTCCCCTCCCCCTCCTAAAACAAAAAGCTTTTTCATTGATCGTCATCATTATGATTGAATGCTGAAAATCCCATACAAACCCCATTGAATGGATGTAGTTTCAAATATAAAAGAGAGGGCGCCTTTTATGCAAGACGGCTAGTTTTCCTTTTTTAACAGACATGGGTTCAAAAAGCAAGATAAGGAATATAGGGGAAACCAAAATTACCCGCCTTCGCTTTTAAACGCTTAGACATTACGATTATACTTGGTCCTTTTCCAGCATTAACAAAGAGGACGAAAAATATATTTCTTGATAAGATTGAGAAAATCGCAGAGCACCACTTTTACATTTTTTGTTGATTAATGACCAATTTAAACCAACTAGTTACATTATTGCGTATTTCAATCACTTCCATTTGGGATCACATATAATGAACTTCCCTCATAGCACCAAAAAAAGGAAGCACTATTAAATTCACTCATTTTCCCACTACACCCTTAAAAAAAGGAACGAGGATCAAGGAAACAACTATTTGTAAGCTGATAAAATGATGGTATTTCTTTAAGCCGTCTCATAAACGTCGTTGTCTGGATAAATTTCCATAACATTACGCGCATAAATATTCATGCGCTGTTGCCTTTGGAATACTTCGAACGCTGTGTCGTAGATCTTCAGCTCTCCGTTGGTGGATGCACTTCGCTCTGCTAGAATAGGCGGCAACTCGCCCTTCGTGAGATCGACAATAACGTTGTTGTTATACAGCGTTACCACATCCACCACCTCCGCGTAGTCGTTAAAATTCTTCGAAAAGAGTTTAAACGAGTTCAGCTGAGTCACGATGGGCACACCGCGGCCGCTTTCGAATTTCCGCAGCAACCCGCGTGGAACCGCGACCTGCGGCTCCACGGTAATCCCCATGAGGTGAATATTATACGGCTTTGGCAGCGGTCTTTCGCGTTCTTGTGTGGCGACAAAGTAAAGCTCGGGCTGGCCCTCTCCCAAATAACCAGGTCCTTGCTCATACAACGTCCGATGCGCGTTGCGTACCATGCTCACCACCTGGAATATGAAGGGCGCCCACATCATGGTTCCGTCATAAACGACGCTGCGACCCTGATTAAGCGCCTCCACCATCATCTTTTCGGCAATCCGTGTGCTGCGGTCATGCTCCTCCGGGGTTGTAAAGGTGCGGTTGCGATCCAAGGATTTGAAGTCGTCCGCGTTGATGAGCTCGATATCGTCCTTGTGCGTCTCCCACCACGCCGTCCGCGCGAGCGCCATCGCGATCGTGGACTTCCCCGCCGCCATTCCCCCGCCAAAGAAGATGAACTGCGGGGCCTCCTCCCCGCCGGCGGCGCCGAGGGGCGGGCTCCGGGCCCCCGCCCCGCCCTGCATCCGCCGCAGCAGCACGAGCCCGGAGTGCGGGCCGCCGCCGGTGCGGAACTTCTCGTCCTCGCGCAGCGCGACGACTTCTGTGACAAGGGCGTGCGTGCGCGGCACGGCGGGCTCGCAGGCCCCGCGCGCGGCCACCCACCGCGCCAGCGCCGCCCCCTCGAGCACCCCGTCCTTGGCTCAGCCCCGCCCGCCGCTGTCACAGACGCGGGCGCGCGCGTCGGGAAGAGGCCGTTCGGGGCGTCGAGGCCGTAGAGGACCTTCGTCGGGGACTCCACGAGGAGCTCCAGGCCGGCCGGCAGCCGCGGCATCGAAGGGGGGGGGGGGGGCACGGCGCGCGGCCCCACCCCGCCCACCTCCGGGGGGGTCGGCGGGATGTAGATAATCGTGGGAAACCAGCGCACGTCGAACAGGTTCGCGAGCTCGGGCTCGGCAACGGAGTAAACGACGTGAATCGCGGGCATCGGGTCGATCGTCTTCTGACGCGCGATCTCGGAAAGGATCCGCAGCGCCTCATTGCTCCGTGCTAGATGCTTTGCGTGAAAGAGAATCAGAAGCCCTGAGTGGTTGGACTGAAGACATTTTTCGAAATTATTTAAGGTCAAAAACGTTAATCCACCTTGTTGCGGCATCCTGTTCTGCCTTCGTTGCGATATACCATTCAAGCCTAATTCGTCCGGTGGCAAACTTTTAGTACGCTGCTTCTCATCGCCTTTGTGGGGCGTGCTCAACAGATGGGTTCGAGTGAAGTTAGGATTATCGGTACCATCTATTTTTCTAGTCGGAATCTGAGTTTTAAAGGAGGTGCTGTCGTCGCCTACTTTAGCCGCTACGTCAGATGGGATGCACACGGCTGGTATTGCCTTGCTGTTCTCGCTCTGAGGTTCCGGTGAACTAAGGCTACTATCCTGCTCCTGTGCTTTGTTAATATTAGTGTTATTAAGATTATTACTTGCCTTCCCTTCTCCGTTTTCCTCCTTTTCCTCTTTTCCTTCATACAAATCGTACGGCGTTGAGGAAAACGCCGTACACAACTGGAGATTATCTATGTAAGAGGGCAGGAGATAAGAGGATTGCTCCTCATCGTCCACCCCGTCCTCAGCCGACGTCGAAGTGCAAATCGGAAAGATACTATGCCGTAGGGCGATCTCGTACTCTTTATTAATTTGCACAACATAGTCCGCGCAATCCCAGTTCCATAAAAAGTACATATATGCGAGGGAATTCAGAATGCGTAAAAAGTAATCCACCACCTTGTCGTGATTGCACACGTTCAGATTTGAGGAATTATTGCCCGTGCATTCTAACAAGGCATCCTGTCCTTGTCCTATTAGTGCATCGCTAACGTTTGATACGACTCCTCCCCTGCTGGAAATCAAGCTACCCGGGGGATCTGGATTCAATCCACATTGCTGTTTGATTTGGGGAGATCTAATTTCCAACCCACTGCTTTCCGCACGTCGACAGATCATCTCGATGAGTTTCGCGCGATCCATCGCAAACCGCGCCGCCCATCGATAGCAAAGCAAGCGAAGCAGCTTTGGATCGGAGCGGGTGAGAAAAAGCACTACACAGCATGCTGCAAGCTTGGAGACGAACATGTGGGGAGGGTGGTCAATTGCTCTCAGGACGTACTCCACAAAGGGCACGCCAGGTGAGGGTACTGGCATCATCTGAGCACTACTAAATTGCTTAAAGGTGTATATATTATTCAACATTTACTCTTGGTATGGTTACTCTTATTCTTATTATTATTTCTAATACAAGGTTGAGATAGCTAATAATAATAATAATAATAATAATAACAACACTGAGACAGTGTGTATAACCATAACTAACACAATTGGATTTTTCCCATGAACTATTTCAGGAAAATGTTCATAAATTTTCGTATAAACCACTTACTCTTCTTAACCTACCCCCCAGCAGGATAAGAAGTGGGGGAAAGGGTGTGCCTGGGTATTTTTTCGATAATCATATATGATTTAAATTTAGTCTCTGGTGTGAACAGTATCCCACAATGGTTAGTGGAAACGGAGTACTAACTCAAACATTTTAACTGCGCTAGCATCGGTGTATTTCTAACACAGGCCAACAATGGAAAATTTTCTACTTTTACGTCAATTGGTAAGGAAAATGAAAATATCCGGTTCATTTTGAGACTCTTTTCAGGTGACACTTTGGAAATGAATTTAGCTTATGCTTTTAGATGACTTGATTTTAAAATCAAGGAAAATATGTATATAAACGGATTCCACGCAAAGCTTTGGGGAAAAAAAACAATATAGTGGTGTTCCCCATTTTACTAAATGATACTAAGGTTTGGCCATCATATCTAGCAGATCAAATACAAGCAACTCAACTTATTTTGATTGCTCTGAGAAACTTGGATTGTATCCCAGCACAGACACATCGTTCGATTCACTCGCTTTCTTCACTTTCACATCCTCTGGTCCTGAAACTGGCATAGGTGTATCCTTCAGTTGCACCTGTTTGTCATCACAGACATGCAAGAAAATAGAAGCCACCTTGACTGAGTACTTTTCCTGTAGTCTTAGACTTTGATAAAGGCAGCAATTGAAAATATAGCGTCCAGCGTTAAGCGAAATATCCCACCTGGGGAGTTGATAGGAAGGCACGTTAGGGTCCGTAACTTCCTCTTCCCGCCTAGAATCTATCATGGCGTTTCTGCGTTCGATCACACGCGCGAGCTCCGCCTGCTGAGAGTATCCCTCCCGCCCAAACCAGCTCTCAATGTAGACTTCGATACCGCCATCCACTGAAGAGATGGGTTCGTGATTAAAAGACACACCCCGGGCATCCGCCACGCTCGCGAAAAGCTTATTATAACCCTAGACCGCCGTGCGCAGAATTCCGTTACGTTCTCCACTGTGAACCCCCACGTGCAGTAGGAGAATTTTTTGGTTTGGATCTACGGTAAGCTCTTCCTGTGGCTTTGCATCAAGGTGGGTAAAAAACTCGGAAACGGCCGCAAGGCTCGTTTCCAGTTCAACAAACTCGACTATCGGAGGATGATGACGTTCGCGTAGGGCCGCGGCAACGCTTTTCCCGATCGAGGCACTCGGATTAACCTTGATATGCGCGAAAGGCCCGAATCCCGTTATCTATACACACATCCTTTGAGTATTCTTGCGATCACTTACCATTTAGAAAGACGGAGGTGTATGAGATTGTATCAACGTTGTCCTCGAAAGATAACTAATGAGGAGTGGCAAAGTGCTGTTTTTTTTTTATGCGGCAATCAAATAAGAACCATCTTCCCTCCAATACTCCAAAATAAGTGTACGTAAAGACAATCTTTCACAAAGCAGTAAATCAAAAATAAAGTGCCATGAATACTTTCAATAGATAAAGGAAAACCGGCGACTTTCAAATGTCACCTCTTCCTCCCATACATTTCATCCTTTTCCTTTCGTCGTAAAACCCATACTCATCCAGACCCTACTACGGTAGCACCATTTGCACATCATTGATACCCCTAACCCAATAACATTGGTCAAATAGAAAGAAGCCTAGGATGGCTAAATCGGAGCTAGAAGAAACACAGAGCTCAATCTCAGACTCGGCTATTTAAAAAAATACTCAACAAAAGCCTTTCCATTTCCAGAAAGGAGTTCAGAATATGAACAAATCTACTAAGAGTAAATTTTCGATCATCATTGAGAGCTCAAAACATTGATATCTGTGCTAATCATCAGCACAATATTTCTAGACTGCTCACTAAACCTATTTAAAGGTAAAAAAGGAGGAGAGAAGGAAATAGGCGTATTCATGGGATAGTCACCTCTACAGGTAGGAGAAGTAGGCACACATCTCGATGCAAATAGGATATTTCAGAAAGTTAATCAATTGAGCGGCCCAATATTCCCTTCCATAAGAGCACGAATTTATGAGATAAAGAAAATTGAAAGAAACTCAAATCCTTTGTGGTGTTTCTACTGTAGTCTCCGCTTTACATTCAACGCTAGTTTTCACACGAACGCCAAGACTCACCGCCAAAAACAGGTTCAATGGTCATACCCCAATCGCAAGACATCTACGATGATGAGAGAAAATAACCTTGACAAAAAAAAATCATCTTTGAAAGACTGTAGAAATAATGACTCGAATATCCTTCAATTGTTTTGAAAAAAAAAAAAGAAATGCTTAAAAAATTGCGAAGTCAATGATACACTAGATGATAGTGATGTTAAACATAACAATTTTTATTATAGAGTAAATAAAGGACTAATTGGGGTGTTGACTGGGATCCTTCTAGTCTTTGTTCAAGTCCAACTATGTGAGAAATTTAGGGGAAAAGTATGAAAATAGGGAGTGCATACACTCTTGAAGCATTCACCACGGGTAAAGAAGGGGTAATTCTCCGGGCTTAACAAGGATTTTGAACGCATTTGATATTCTAAATAAAAATATTTCATTGCTTCTGTGACTTGCCTCCGTGTATCGGGTGCATGTTCCTTTTTCTTGTTTTGCTCGCAGAAAGGTCCTACTGCTTTCTAAATTCAGTGATATATGGATAGCACAACCTTAAGTTCAACAGTAGCCACATTGGAACGTGAAACATATCCCGAGATGGAAACTCACCTCTAGAGAATTGGAACATTGTTATTGAATTTTGCACTCAATATTATTTATCCATCTTTTATTTTCGAAATTGCCATAACAAAAACATCTTTATACGCTAACTCACCAGATAGAAAATGATATATCTATCTATCTATCTATCTATATATATATATATATATATACATTCAACAATGATATTTACAACGTGGGTGATAATTCTTTTATTACTTGTCTTCTAGAAAGAGGAAAACGCACACTGTTAAAGGTTCTTACAACACTATACAACACTTCCCACACCTATGGGAGCTCACTTTTTTGGATTGCTGACTCACAGTGGGGGGTACTTCGCCATCTAGAGCTGAAGAATTGATACGGGAGACAGACGCTTGATTCTCTCTGCCGGTAATTGAAATGGGCTCATTGGAAGTATTTCCAGCTCTGTTATTTACCCCGGCGCCGCCATTGTCCTGTCCATACGGGTGTCCTAGTTTCCCCTCGTGAGACCCGCCCGCGTCCACACCCGTTGGCTTTAGTGTCGGACCGAGGTGGGAGGGATCCGCTTCGAACGCAATGGACGGCGAAGAGCGGTTTTTACCCTGATTCCGGTTTAAGCTGTTGGACTGCCCATTCCGCCTGGCGTGTTCGCTCACGACGCCATGCGGCTTTTCTGCGAGCGGGTCGACAGCGGGCTCCGTGTTTTCCCTCGGGACCTTCTCCTTCGCGGGGCCGGCCGGCGCGTCCGGCGGGGCCGAGGGCGCGGGGTAGCCGCCGAAGCTGATCGTGTACGTCTCGACCCCCGAAAGCATCGAAATCGGGGTCGGGGCGAAGACGATCTTGCTCGTGGTATTGAGCCCGAGCTGCATGCAGTCGTTGAGGCCGCAGGTGAGGACGCGGCCGTCGACGCAGAGGAACATGCTGCCGACGGGCCCGGCCGCGATACCCACGCAGCGCCGCGGGAGGGGGACGGGGGTGAAGTGGACGGCCTCGCGCACGCCGGGGCCGAGCCCGAGCTGCCCGCTCTCGTTCGCCCCCGCGGCGTAGACGACGCCGCTGCTCGTGAGCGCGAGCGCGTGGAGCTCGCCCGCGGCGACCTGCGTGATGAAGTGGTGCCGGAGGGCCTCGACGAGGTACGGCTTCCGGCGCGCCTCCTGTTTTTTGCCGTTCCCGAGCTGCCCGTGGCGGTTCCGCCCGCACGTGTAGAGCTGGCCGTTCTGGTCGATCACGAGGAGGAAGCCCATCCCGCACGCGACGCGCGAGACCGGCCGCTGGCTGAAGCTCATCACCTGCCGCGGCGTGCTCACCATGCGGCGGGACGACGTGATTTTATAGAGGGCGGAGTCCATCCCGACCATGTGGTAGTCTTCCCCGTAGCCGAGGTCAAGGAAGCGCACCCGGCGCGAGGGGATCACCGAGCGCGTCGGCGCGCAGACCGCCGAGAGCGCGCGCACGACGAAGTTCCGCGAGAGCGCGGCGAGGCGCTGGCCGTGGCCGGCGAGCATGACCGCCCGGGTCGCGACGCACGCCATCGTGGCCTCCTCGCCGAGCGCCGTCGGGGCCGCCGCCCCCGGCCGCGAGACCTGCAGCCCGCCCGACGCCCAGATCTCGTTTTGGCTCGTCAGGATCGCGAAGAAGCCGTCGCCGGCGACGCAGCCGCGGCCCTGCAGGGCATCCGGGACGTGGATGCCCTGACTCGCCCCGAAGGTCACCAGCTGCCGCCGCGCGCGGTCGATCAGGCAGCTCGTGCTCCAGCCCATCGACATCGCCGGGATGCTGTACCGTAGGCGGTAGATCGGGACGGCGAAGAGCAGCACCTGCTGGAGAACGCGCACCGCGATCGGGGCCACCCGCCCCGCCGGGGCGCCCGGGAGCCGCAGAAACCCCCCGTCCTCGCCGTCCCCCTCCCGCGGCGTCGCCTCCGGCCCTCTTCGCGGCAGATCCTTCGCAGCCGCCCTCCTCGGCGGCGGGGTCGAGGAGCTCTTGAGCTTCGAAAGATACTCCTGGCCATACTTCGTGATCCGCTCCTCCTCCTCGTCGAGGGACCCCATGCGGGAATCGATGCGGCACTGATGGGCGTGAATCAAGGCGAGCATCCCCTTGAACATATCGTCGCGCCCTTCTTTGCGCCGCCTAACTTCCATCCAAAACTCCGCATCGGTGATCATTACAAAGTGCAACGTTCGAGAATGATCTGATTGGGGGTGAAATTTAGAAGCTTATTCGGCATATAAGTGCGTGACGCTAACTAAAAAAAGAGTAAATTAAAAGATGTGCCTCTCACTGCACCAAACAAAGAGGCAGTATGATCTATTCCTGAAAAGGAAGAGAAGAGCGTATATATATATATATATATAAATATATATAAGTATATATGTATAAACCGAAAGAGAAGTGTATATATATAATATGATGCTTGTAATAGGGGGAAAGGGGGGGGGGGGGTAATGCGTATGATAAAATACATGAATGCTAACACCATAAGATAATGCCCTATTCAGGCCCTTGCCATTCAATACAATACACTTAACAACATTGAAAGCAATGCCAAAAATATTCTCAGGTGTTTGACTTATCCTCAGAGGTTTGGAAATGGTAAAATACATGTAATTATAAAAATAATATCGTTACAACATACATTGGTATGTATATGTGTACTGTTTCATAGGAGTATACTGCGACTCACATAGTTCTATTAGAGCTTTTTGTCTTTTTTTTTTTAGCCCTTCTCCCATTTCTCCCCTCCTAAAAGAGAAAACAACGACATAAGCCTAACAAAAACGCGTTTAAAGTGATATCCGAGCGTTTCCAATCGCCAATATCGTTTCGCTAAAATAGTTTACATAGGTCGTCATCATGATTAGTTTTCTCGAATTCATAGACTTTTTTAAACTTCGCTTGCCGCCCCCCCCCCCACACCCACCCCCCCCTCGCTTGGGGGAAAGTTTAACTCAAAGAAAAGGCATCATTCTAAGGCATGTACGGATTGATTTATTTCAGCGTCAAAAGACGCCAATCAATCAAGTTTTATTAATCTCCATCTGCGTGGAGATATAGATAAGTAAATTAGGACCGAGTAAACAAAAGAATGTACAATCCGGTATCATGATTATCCACAATTAGACGCCACTAAGAGTACCATAGACGGAGGTTTTTCACAAGCGAAGTCTACGCACGCGACACACAAAAAACAAACAAACTGACCCGACCTCCTTCCTCCACCCCCCTACAACTCCTTTAAAAAAAAAAATGCAATCAATACCGGCTCAGCTATGGTGTTCCATAATCAAAGGTCTTTCGTTCTGCATAGTCATCCTGAGTTCCTCGCACACCATAGAGCGGTACTTCCGCATCGGTGAGGCGACGTCGCCGTAGCGTTTAATCGCGCGTATCCTCGCGGCGGCGGTGGCCTGGAGCTCCTCCCGCCGCTCGCCCTCGCGGCGTTGGTAGGCCTGGCGGCTGTGCAGGAGCAGCGCGCGATCCCGGGCCGGGTTATCCCGCATGCGAAGCCAGCCGCGGAAGGCGCGTTGGATGCGAACGGCCGCGCGGCCCCGCGCGAGCCCTTCCGCGGCCTCCTCCGCGTGCGCGCGGCGTAAATACGCGGCGGCCGCGCGTTCCCGGCGGGACGCGAGGGAGTCACGGTCGATCGCGTCGGCCCACCCCTTCCGCGCGCGCGCGGCGGCGGGCTCGGAGAAGAGGGCGACGTGAAAACGGTCGTGCTCGGCGTCGCGCAGCCGGGCGACCTCCGCGGACCGCGCGAGGCACTCGCGTTCGTAGCGCGTGCGCGGGACGACGTCCTCCTCCTCCTCCTCCTCCTCCGCCCCGTCCGGCCCCTCTTCAACAACCCCCCCCCTCTCCTCCTCAACCCCCTCCGCGGCCTCTTGGGAAAGGCCGGGCACCGGGGCGAGGAGGAGGAGGGGCCGCGGGGCGGCCCGGCTCTCCTCGTCCCGCAGGGCGCTCATGCGCAGACGGAGGAGGTACATGTAGTATTGAATGCGCAGCTGGTGGCGCCGCCACGCGCGCTGGATTCGCAACGCGGCCGTTTTACGCGTCCACACCGTCAGGCGGTCCACACCTCGCCCACGCAGGGACGCCATGCGAGTGCGAAACCACGCCTGAAGACGCCGGGCCGGTGGATCATAGCGTTCGAAATGATACGCCGCAAGCCGCTTCTTGGATAAAATCGTTCGAATGAACTTCTGCAGCACTATCGCAGCGTATTCCCGTCTTTCTCGGCGGTACCGTTCGACACGAAGGTCGCTCAGGGCAATCGCGTGTGTTGCATTCTGCTGGAGGGCATGCAATCGGGTCGAAAAGCCCCTCCATACGGCCTGTATCTTCGCTACTAAATGATAAATATCCCTTTCCTTCAGCCCCCTGTGCGGCAGGCCTTTGCGCGAAAGATAACGCACGCACACTGTTCTTTCGAACCATTTCATCCCACAGCTCACCGCGGCCGTGATCATGCCATAATATTGGCACGAGGACGGGTTTGCGGACAAGGGTACCTCGCCCCTGGCCAACATCGCGGCGTTTTTTTTCTCTTTCAAACAACGCAATCGCTCGGCGGCGCGAACCCGACGGGCCTCCCTACACGCCCATCCCACATCCCGCCACCAGCGCCGCCATTTCAGCTGAATGCGTCGCGCCGCGCGGTCCTCGACGCGCGCGCGAATACGCCGCAGAATCGCCTGCCGCTCGGCTTCCTTTGCTTCCTCCAACTGCTCGCGGGCCCGTTTCTGCCGAAAACGCTCCTCCTCCTCTAGCTCCTCTCGGATCGCATTTCGCCATGCCGTATCATGATCCACATCCCCGGCGAGCCGGAATATCTTCAAAGGACGTGATTTGATTGTATTTCCAGGCCCTGAGAGGGGGCTTTGGCTGGGCTGCGTGGTGGCGTCGACATCTTTGTCCAATACACGCGTCGAAGCAGAAACCCCGCTGTTCGACGAGGCCTCCCTGTCGAAAAGCCTCCCCTGCGCACTCGACGACGTAGCCTTGGCGCCATCCCGGCTCCCATCGCGACTGCCGAACCTCGAAGAAGCGTCGCGTTGCGTGGCCTCGTGGGTTTTTATATTTTCCGTCGTCGAGATCCTCGAGGCTTCTCGCGGGGGCTCCTCCTGGAGGGGACGCACAGCCGCCGCCCCCGCGGAAGCCGTCGAGCCGCTCGCCAGAAAGCGCAGAAATTTGGGCTGCGATGTCGGGGAGAGGTTGATATAATAACCAGGAATCTTGTCATCGCGGACTACCGTCGAGGCTGGCAGATCACTCTCTTTTTTCATGAAAAGGGGGCCATCCTGCGGGGCCGAGGCCCTCGCCGAGGCTTTTTCGTCGTCTTTTCTCGGAGGCTCTGGGCTGTCGGAGGTGGGTGCGCTGCTTACGCTCTGCTCGGCGAGATTGGCGGGGGGGTTCGCGGGAGCCTTCGATGGGTCGGCCTGAGGCCCCGCCGCCTCGTACGAGGAATGTAGGAAAGGAGGATCCTCGATCGGCTCTACGGCGGCGGCATCCTCGGTCGTGGGGAAGATAAAATCCTCCGGCGCGGTCTCGGGCTCGCGGAAGGACTTCGACTCCCCGGAAACGGCTTCGGTGTGGGAAGGGGCGTCGAGGTCGACGGGATTGCGAATCTCGACATCGGCCGAGTCCGCCTCGCTGTCGTGTGGGCTGGAGGCGCACGATGACATGCGTGGGATGTGGGCCGCGATAGAATGGGAGGGATCCTCGCCCTTCTCGGGGTTGGCGGCGCTCATTTCATTCGAGCACTTTGGAGAGGCGGCCGGGGTGCCGAAATGAAGCGTCGCGAGGGCCTCCTGCGCACGCACCTGGAGGTCGAAAGGGTTGAGTTTTATCAGCGGAGCCGCGTCCTCGATTGGAGCCCCGCCCACGACGGGCGCGGTGTGAGAAAGAGGCGTGAGGTGGGCAGGTGGCCGTTTCCGCGTGTACTGCGTTCTCCCCGCGTGGACGACGGGTTTGGCGGATCGGGGAGGCGTTATCGAAAGGGCTGCCTTCTTCGTGGCTGATTTTGCGTGCGAAGGCGTCGGGGAGGCAGGGGGCCGCGGGTGGGATGGCTTCTTCGGAGCGTCCGTCAGAATCCACCCGTGCGACTCATCGCAGAGGCTCTTTAGCAGAGCGGTTGTGGTGTGGTCGCTGCCAAAGTGATTTTGCGCCTCTCGCAAGGCGCGCAGCATCGTCGTGAGGGCGGCGGATCGCTCTTTTGCCGCCTGATGCCTGCCCAACGTGATCGCCAAGTTGTGCAGCGCAGTAATAAACAAAACGCGATCTCCATCTTGAGCTGCCATCACGCATTCCTGCGCGATCGGAAACGCCTCCTCGACCTTGTCCATACTCAACAGTAGCGTGGAGAGGTTCATCATGGTCGAGCAAGAGGGCCGTCCGCAGACGTGCGTTTCCACATTCCGAGCCCTCTCTAGACAATCCAGCGCCTCATTGACTTTGCCCTCTCGCCGAAGTTGGCAGCCCATGTTATTCAACGAAACGGCGTGGAGAAGAAGCCATCCCTCGTGGTGTACTCTTTGCTTCTGGGCATTCTCTCCAGTATTCTGAGCGCTTTTGGGATGCCGGCGCCGTTCACGAACGGAGGCGTCTTTCTGAAACCAACGAATGGCATCCTCGGAAACCTGCAGAGCCCTACTGATGAGCTCATGACTTTTGTCAAGCTCATTCTGCCGAAGCGCTTCTATGGCATTTTCATTACACTTCATCACCTCCTCTAGCGACATGGCGGGCGGACAAAGGGGATCGGTATGTCTGGCCGGTAAGAAAAAGTGGGCATCCGCTGCAGGTAATCTTTTTCCTGCCTTCGCCCCCATTGTCCTTGAAGTGCCTTTTGTTTTCGAAATCTTTGAAAAATCGTTTGGAAGAGGCCTTTGAGCGGCGATTGCGGCGCTGCTGCTGGCTTCGCAGGTTCTCGAACGAAGGTCCCGCAGATACCGGGTGTTAGGCTCCGGCGAGATATTTGAATACACACGTCCACCCTGCGAACCCGTCGCTCTCATCCCGCTTGCAGTGAGTGTGTGGGATGTGCTGCGAGGCATCTCTCGAAAGTGATCGTGGATTGGATATCTAATATTTACATATACTAGATTCTCCGTGGGCTATTTTAGCTTCACCGAAAGCTAAGAGACTTGTAGCTGTGAAATAGGAAGATGGTGGGGATAGCAGAGGTATTTTTTAAAAAGAATAGAAAGTGAAAGCGATTAACCCTGAAAAGATTTACACGTTACCTTTTGCTTTGTCATTGCGTTGAGAAGTAGCAAGGAATCCTTAATGCATGTTAACTGAACCGATTTTTCAGATAGTATTGAGGCAAGTAATAGTTGTTTAGGAAAAAGTACCATGAATTGATATACTGCATAGTCAACGATGTGAACCTTATAGAAGGGAAAGCAGGTGAATCAGACCCTTCTTGTAGAGGTTTGCTGCCTTATCCAGTCCAAATATGGTGCGTGACCGTCTCCTATAGGTAAGCTAATAATTTCTGGGCAATCGTATGGGTGATTGTTCTTCACCAAATCAATGACAGCTTTTACACAGTCAGTTTGGGTTTTAATGATCATGAGATATTCCTCACTTTCATTCAGCTTTCCCTCCCACTCGTAGACAGAGGTAATGGAAGGGATAATGTTTACACAGGCCGCTACTCGATGCGTCTGAACCAAAATTTTCGAAAGATTGGAGGCTACCATCATTGTGGGCGCTGTAACATAGCAAACGGAGAACATTTTCTTATTTTGGTCAAATTAAGAAGAGCACTGTGAAATAAATGCCAATAGGGAAAACTGCCGCACTCAGTGTGTATATAACCAAGCGAAAAATAAAGAGAATAAGGAAGTCCAGCTAATTAGTCAAATCGATTACAGCACGATAGAATTCGCATAAAAGCACTCTACTCTTAGTAGAATGCCTTGCAGCAAGCCCCTGAAAATGGGATAATCATATATGTATATATGTATTTATTGATTTATTTATTTGGTACTTAGTTTACTCGGCTTATCCAGGTGTTTTATAGAATATACCTCTGATTGTGTGCAATAAATTTGGTATTTGGCAATCCTACTATTATTGCTATTCTTGCATTCTCTCATTTCTCATGTTCTCAAGCCCTGCCGTTTCAAACCAGCACATCTTAATATCCAGGTTAAATAGTTCCATCAAAGCAGCAGGAATCTACAGTCATTTCCCTTTCTTTGATTTCACCTTTTTCGAAAGTCTAGCCTTTTCTTTCGCTAATTTCCGTTTGATCAGCGCCATCTCTTCGAAAGTGCGCACATGGCCATCCTTCGGTAGTCGCTTCTGTTTACGCCCGATGCGAAGCTTCTTGCCCTGGTTTGGATCACTGATATCGACGTCTTCCTCCTCATTTTCATTCGCAAAGAGGTCACTTTGGGAGGCCTCCCCGGCAGCGGCACGGGCCCTCTTCAAGGGCCCGAGATCCTCCTCCTCGCCGGCGTCCTGGATGCGCATGTTGCTCTTCTTCATCCACTTACTGTAGGCCTGCAACTTGGTCTTGTAGTTAATCGCCTTGCCCGCCTCGTTCTTCACCCCCTTCAACAGCGCCTTGGCGTCGTTGACGTGCATCTTGACGTAGCGATTCTTCTTTTTACTCCAGGCGTAGACCTGCCGTTGATGCGCCTCCTCGGTGCTCGTTTCGGCGTTGATATCGAGCACCGCGTTATTCACGGAGCAGTGCACGTCGTCGACCGTCTCACGCCGGACGCTGTTCATGAAAAAGTCCGTATCGCGGTACTTACCCGATTCAAACGAGCTGCGATCCGCGTTCAGCGGCACCATTTGCGTTTGCACGACAACATCCAAGGAAGGCGAAGCCTCAGCGCGGTTTCCGCTCCCTCGGAAGAGCTCCTGTCCTGCTCTCTCGCGCTTCTTGCGCTCCTGTGCGCGTAGGAGCATTCTCTCGGCGAAGCTGAGATTCGCAGAAGCTGCCCCCCCCTCTCCGCCATCGGCAGCTGCCGGAGAGGGTCGCGTGGGATGCCCATCCGCGGGTACGGTACTCGTACCCTCACCCTGAGCAGAAGCCCTCTGTAGCCCAGAAAGACTCTGAAAAGTGATGGGCTTTTGTATCCTAAACATCTTTTCCCCGGAGACCATCTCTAAAAAGGATTCCTTGGGTTTAAAGCGCTTGAGTTCAAAACGGGCCTGATCCGCCTCCACGCGGCGCTTATCGAGGCTTGTCAGCAGCATAGGATGCAAGGGCGTGTTATCGAAGCTATACTCCGGCCTGCGAGCCTCTTGAATCGCTTCATGGGTTGGCTTTCTTCGCGTTCGGATGTACTTCTTGTGCGAATTCTCGACCACCTTGGCGAGGTTATGCACCTCCACATCATTGTTGTGCAGGCGCCTGAGAAAGTCGAGCTCGAGCTGGATGTCCTCCTCGGGCAGGCGACCATAGCAGCCGTCGTTGGGGTCAAAAAGCAGATCGCCCTCGCTTTTCCGGCATTGCAGGGGCTTATCCAGAAAGCGCATGAGGTCGACGTAATAGGGAAAGTCCTCGAAGGTGAGGATCGAGTAGGCGGCCCCGGAGCGCCCCGCGCGCGCGACGCGGCCGACGCGATGCACAAAAAGCTTCGGCGTCGAGGGAAAGCTGAAGTTGACGACGTTGTCGAGGAGGGGGAGGTCGAGCCCGCGGGCGGCGACGTCGGTCACCACCATCACGGCGGTGCTTCGCTTTGAAAAATCACGCACGGCGAGCCGCCGGGCCTCCTGGTCCATCTGTCCGTGAATCGCGCTGTGCGAGATCATATAATGCTGTAAAACGAGCTGGAGAAAATCGACGTGAAACTTGGATTCGACAAAGATTAAAGCCTGTGGGCCGTCACTTCCAGACTCACCAATCTTTAGAATCCGCTTTAAAAGGACAATCAATGCGGCGATTTTTTCATCCTGACGAACAAAAAATGCGCTTTGTACTAACTTGTCGCTAAGCTTCATCTCCGCATCCAGGCGAATCACCACCGGGTTGTGTAATCCAGCACTTGTGAACTCGGCCAAAATGCTTGGCATGGTCGCCGAGAAGAGGGCGCGCTGCGCGGATTCGGGTATTTTATGCATAATACTCACAATCTGAGGCTGCAGCCCGAGTTCAAAAAGACGATCGGCCTCATCCAGTACGATTGAGCGGACCATCGTGAGCTGAACGGAGGCCTCCTCCATAATATGCAAAAGGCGCCCCGGGGTGGCAATAACAATATCGGGATTGGAGGCGAGCAGTTCGAACTGCTGCTCGAGCGAGGCGCCACCTACCAAGGCGGTGAATTGGAGATCCATGAACCTATTCAGGGCGAAGCCATGCCGCATGATCTGCAAGCTGAGCTCACGAGTGGGGGAGAGCACGAGCCCTCGAAAGCCCACCACCTTCGAATGCTCTTTCAGCATATGCAGCATGGGAATGAGAAAGGCGGCGGTTTTGCCCGATCCCGTGCGCGCCATCGCCACGACGTCATTTCCCTGAAGCATTGGGGGAATGGCCTTGCGTTGTATCGGCGTCGGGACATTAAAGCCTTGCTTAATAATCGCATCGAGCAAGGGCTTGGAGAGACCGAGGGTCTGAAAACCACCGCCTTTCTTCTTTTTGCCATCCTCTGCCGCCTCCACCGCGGACTCCCATGATCCTAAACCAAGCATTTTTATTATTATTTTTCACTCTATGGGGGGAGAGTCTTACGCTGAAACCAGCTTCAAACGAAAAATGAAATAAAGAGTTTAGGTGAAAAGGTGCAAATTAAGTTGCATAAATACGTAGAAAAATGGGGTAAACATCTCAATAACACGCTTGGCGGCTTAATGAAAAGGAAATAATAACGGCCGCACTAATACACAGTAGTAGTAGTAGTAGTAGTAGTAGTGGGAGAATTAAGTGGAGCCGGATATCAGCTTTAGCCGTCTATTTCATTCATAGTTGCGGAATATCGCATGCATCTCTCCATCTTTGAAAGGAACGAGATCCGGGCGAGAGCGGAGCATGGCAGCCTCCGTACCCGGCTCACAGCCCACCACATCGTAGGTATCTAACGCACTAAAATAAGGTGCCCCATTCCTTCCGCTCTGCCAGGCGGAATCACTCCTAAAATCCTCTGTACTCAAAGAAGCCTTGGGTTCGGAGCGAAAGCTTTTGCTGGCGTGAGGGGCGGCGAAAAGGGGATCCAGCGGATCACACCTACTACGATACGGAGAATATACGGAAGGGGGGTAGATAATATGCCCCAGCAGCCCCGATGTACATTGAGGCTCGTAAGACGGGAGATGCGCCAATCGCTGGGGTAGCTCCGGCATAAGCAACTCCACAGCGCCTAAACGAGCTAATTCGAGAAACACATCATCCATCAGTGCTGTGGAATTCGCCGCGGATGGATGCGCCGCATTCGCTCTAGTACTATCCAAGGCTCTTTCAGCAGCACTCTCAGTCTGCTCGCCGGAAACCGACGGCTTGTTAACAGATGAGGGCACGAAAAACTCGAGCAAGCGTGCTCCACCATCATTTTGTTTTTCTTCCTCGTTATCGTTTTCACTTAGATTGCCGCTTTTGGCGTCTATATTCTCTTCGGTATGGGGGAAAAATTCAGCCACCTCTGCGAGTTCGCTATCTTCTGTGTTTTGTTGTCGACTACATGGGGCCTTTACGTCGGAATATGAGGCGGCGGTAACGATGTCTGAGGGAAGCGTCGCGATAATACTGCCTGTATCGCGATCCTTGAGATTCGTGCCGGGCTCATACGGGACTTCAAAGACCTCACAGAGATCGCCTAACGTGACCTCGCCGTCGTTTAGCTCAACGTATTTTCCCCCAAAGTAGACGATGGACTTGGAAAATTGAATTGGAGCCATCAAAAGGTATTGCTGTAATCTTTACTGTGTTCTTTTTAAAAAGAGCCGTGGTGTTCAGCTTGTAGGCGAGCAAAGGGTTTGGTTTTGGTTTTCAACTTTTGCAAAGTTAAAAATAAATAATAATTAGTTCTTCTAATTATTTTTATTATTTTGTTGAATAGGTGCTCTGACGTTCCTCTTGTCAAAAGTTGACTATATCAATACATAAACATCGATAGAGAGAAAGGTAAGTGGTATACAACACCGCACTAAAAGATACATAAATTTACATGTTTAGCCCTTTGTATCGAATCTTCTGTGGCTCTTTCAATAAATGTCAGACAGCTTCATAACACATGTTCGGAAATGAAGCAGTTTTCGAGGCAATAATGCACCATTGCACTCCCATGAAACTGCATGCCTTAATAAAGTATTGTTGTTGCTTGAACATACACATACACACACACACACACACACACATCCGTGTAAAAATATACATTTATGATACATAGAAAGGAAGAAACTAACAAAAACGCTTTCAGTGTTTACTTCTTTGTGAATTATTATGAATATTCCCTTTCGAAATCGGGAATGATAAAAAGAATAAGGCGAAAAGGATCACGCCCATTGTCTTCATAGACGTTGATTGATCACTTTTTGATTTTTGTAGCTATCGTACACTTTGAAATATACATTTAGTGGTAACAACAGCAATAAAACAAAACACCAGACTCCAATACATATACAGAGAAAGAGAAAGAGAGAAGTAGAAAGCCGCAGCCCGCTACGCTAAACTCAACGCAGCACATGCACATCGGAAAGGTACCACAGATAGCGCGGGTATTTTATTCTCCACCATCTCCAGGGCTTTGAGCTCTGAAGGTTCGGTTTGTGAGGACTTCACGAGCGTCTTTCGCGTGTTGCTCCCCGCCTGCTCTGTCGTCGACTGCGCATGGGATGGCAGGTTCAGGGCGTCGTCGTTGAAGAGGTGCTCCATGGCGGAGGGCCAACCCGAGTCGTGGCATACAAAACTCCGATCCTTCGACACCGCCCTCCTTCTCAAACGCGTGGAATCATTTAAGCTGCTGCTTCGTCGCCCATCGAGGCCCTTCACGCGGAAGATCGACTTGGAGCGGGCCGACGACCGCCGATTTCCAAAAGCGCTTCCACCACTCGCTTCTTTGAATGTTTCATTTGCGATGGGTAATACATAACCCCCGCTCACCAGGGAGAGATTGCACGAGGCAACAAGACGAGATAAACGCATTTCTTGGAGACGCTGCACGTTTAGAAAGTTTTCCTGAAACAGCTTCCCGAGAATACTCTGCAGGGTTGCGGCTCCACTGGCTTTGGGTTTATTTCGTTTTTTGGTTTTGACGACCGAGCTAGCCTGGGCGAGTGAAAGGAACGACGATGCCCAGGCCGCGGTGAGCCCCAAACTATCACCGAGCGCGTAAAGCCCGTAGTCTTGAATGGCGTCGTATCCACCAAGCGCTTCGCTTTCGCTGGGGAGCTGAAAATTTGACGGGGGGACGAGGGCCACCTCTAACTTTTCAGGCGGCAGTGCCACCCCCGGCGACAGTATAATGCTCTGCCTCGATGCCGTCGTAGGTGCACTTACGAGGGACTTTCCATCGAATTCCGATGTTGAGAAGCCTGCTCGAGCGACCTCGCCTTTGTTATTACTAGGAAGGGAAATCCCTTGGGGTTCGGTATCGTCGATGGGTAGCTCTTGCCTTGCCTCAATCAGCATTTTCCGCAGCGGATTTCCGAAACCCGTTACCTTTGTGGTCCGAATAAAGTTCAAGGTGGACGTGTAGATTTCGTTGATATCATTCTCGAACGTCTCCCATTCGTACGCGTCGAGCTGCTCGTCGGTGAGCGGCTTGTTGACCTCCGGCGCGATTCCAAACAGGGCCGCATCTTTGAAGTCGTCAGGGGGGGGGTTGCCGCCGTTCGAAAACGGGGATTTCGGCATGGCGGTTTTCACCTCCCGCGTGGGTAGATTCCTCGGATGGGGGTGGTGTAGGGGAACGGTGGCTGCGCAGCCGACGAAGAGCCGCGCGGCCTTTCGCGCGCGATGGCCCCAGACGATGTAGGTCGACCGCAGGGCGAGGGTGAGGTTCACAAGCGAGCAGGTCTCGGACTCCTCCCAGAGGTTCCAGCGGTCGGCGTTGTCGTGCCTTCGATGGGGGCTCGTCGGGGAGGCCTCCGCGGGGCCCTCGCCGGGCTTGGTCGAGGGGCCGTCGACGCGCCAGATGGCCTCGGTGAACTGCTCCGCCCGCATCCCCGGCCGCGCGGCGAGGCGGCGGTGGTAGCGCGCGAGGTGGTCGACAAAGGCGTCGGCCTCGGCCTCGCCGAGGGCGAGCCCCGCGAAGGCCGCGCGGAAGCCGCGCTTCAGCGCCGCGATCGAGACCTCGCCCTCGCAATCGCCGGGGCCCTCGCCGAGGAAGCGGGGGTGCCGCGCCGCGCACGCGCGCCGGACGACGCCGAGGAGCCAGCGGGGCTGCCGGAGGGCGTGGTCGAGGCTGAGGCCGAGGTAGGCGTCGTAGAGGTGGGTCGGGGCGGCGCCGGCGCCCGCGAAGAGCGCGCGGGGCCGCACGAGCGCGCCCGGCTGGTCGAGCGCGAGCGCGAAGCGAAGCC
>MJCC01000005.1:149776-163351 GCA_001766655.1 Phytomonas francai
CGGCGCCGTCGGCCCCGCCGAAGGGCGCGAGCAGCCCGGCGTGCGGCCCGAGCGCGTCCCGGATCGCGTGGTCGAGCGCGGTCCACGCCGGCGGGAGCGCCGGCCCCCCCTTTTCCCCCGCCTCCGCCACCTCCTCCTCCGCGGCATCGGCGCCCGCGCGGAAGGCCTCCGGGACGTCCTCGCGCCGCCGCGCGTGGTAAATCGCGCGGAGGTGGTCGCGGATGTTGTGTTTGAGCGTCCGCGCGCTGATTTCGTTCCGGCGGAACGCGCTCTCGGGGTCCTCGGGGGCGTCGGCCTTCGCGGGCTCGGCCGCGACGGGGTCGGAGGGGGGAGGGTGCAGGGGATTCGGCATCGGCGCGAACATCAGGTGCGGGGGCGAGGGCGACGACGAGATCGATTTTGGTTTGGGCGGCGGGAAGACGCTGCCGTAGCCGTCCGCGTCGCTGTCGGCCTCGATCTCCTCCCCCTCCCCGACCAACTCGGCCTGGTCGATGAGGCCGAGCACGCGTTGGAGCATCCGAATCGGGGACTCGTACGTGGAGCCCGCATCCGGCCCTTTCTCCTCCGCGCATTCCGACGCCACGTCCGGGAACTCGTCCTGCGGGTTCGCCGCGGAGGCCGGGGACGTCTCCCCGTGGGCGCCGCTGCTCGCCGAATGGAACGGATCGTGGGCGGCCGCATTTTGGATCTTCCCGTACGCGCTGCCGTACTGCCGTGAGTCCGGACCCTCCGATGCGTCCGTGGCGGCGTTCACGTTGGCGATCAAACGCGCACAGCAGCTTCGCTCGATTGCCTCCAGTGAGGCGAAGAAATTGATTCCGACCAACTCCGGGATGAACTGATGGGAAACGAGGTAAAAAAGCCTAAAGTCCGCATCGTAATCTTTGTATTCCATCGTGAAGTAGTACAGGCTCATAAGAAACTCGCGCACGCGTTGGGGTAGATGGGAAACCACCTCATCCTCATTCCCGGCCAGGTCGACATTCACGGTGGAGGCCGATGCCTCATGATCTAGCTGCGGATTTTTTGCTTCACTTTTCGATGCAGAGCTCCCCTTGAGAACGACGGCGAAGAAAACCCGCCCATCACTCCACATTTCACTTTCATTCTGGGCAATCGTACCGTGGACGGTGTAACCAGCGCGCGTCGATTTCATCAATGGGATGCTCGATTTACGCGTGATGTTATTCAGCGAAGTCTCGCGCTCAACAAGCACACACATAGCGAAATTGACGAGCGCACTCAGAAAAGTCATTCCCATTTGCTTTTCATCCGACCTACCTGTGATGTGCTCCGAGGCGTCATCGCCCTTCATTTTCGAATACTCCACATCCAAATCTTCCGAAGGCACGGAAGACCACGTTTGATAGCTACCGCTGGAGCAAGCCCGCGTTTTTGTTACCTGAGCGGCATCCACCAAACGACTGCGCATGTTTTGCTTGTAATCATAGAGACGTTGCTGCCAGAACGAACGAAGCAAAAAGCGAAGGATGCTCTGATTGAACTCCTTCGAATTTGGTAAGATCAAGTCGTCATTTGTCTTTACCGAGTCCGCGGGATTGACTTCGCCCGTGATAAATTCATCCCTGCTCAAGACGTCGGTTTGAGCTGAGGTGTCGGCCAGCAGAGAGGTCCCATCACGACTTCGCAGCGGGAAAAGCAGCGAGGCGACGGTGAGCAGCGGGAGGCGCACCTTCATCGGCTCCGAACTCGACAAACTGGCATCATAGCTATCGAGATTGAGATAATCAATAACGAACGGATTCGACCAGCGAAGTGTTCGGCAGCACGAAAGCCTCGGCAGATTCGATCGAGAGCCCCTCAGGCTCCGCTGGTGTGAGAGCCGCTCCTTCTCAACCCCTAAGGTATTGCACACCCACGTGTAGACCACACTGGGATTCAAAACCGAATCCATCAACACGCTCCCTTTTGGCGTCTCAACAAAGGTTAAATTGGACCCTTTATAAAGACGCAGCGAGAAGTCCAACGTGGAAGACAAAAAGCGATACCCCGCCGTATGCCGATACAGCCTAATAAATAAAAGACGAGACCACACAGGATGGCCAGTAAGCAAATAATCCGCATATGACATTGTTCCCGTAAAGGTCCCGATCTCCTGGCAGCACCACATGAGTTTTTCGTATTTCTCCTCCAAAGAGGCCTGGCGCCGCGTGGCAAGACTAATATAGGCATCCCTCCGCGCAATCCGACGCTCCAGGCGTTCAATGTAGAAGAATGCATCGCTGATATGATTAAGCGTCTGATTTGCCTCGTTTTCAGAGTTTTCATAGGCCCGGCGTAGCTCCTGCGTCGACCGCTCCGTTTCCCGCCAAAGCGCGTTTAGCTGTGTGATTTCTTCTTTGGCATCGTGCAGGAGCTGGGCGTAGTTTATGTTGGCATCCTCATCCCCTTGCACAGCCTGCCGAGGCTCCCTACTGCTGGAATTAAGCAGGCTATGTTCAGAGCCCAAGGTTGGGATGATCTGAGATCCGGCACGGCAACCGGATACCACGTTCATATCGCTTGCATGCGATACCCAGTTATCCATCTCTTTCTTGGTTGCCTTTAACTGTTCACGTACATTTTTATACGACTCTTTCCATCGATCCACCTCCTCTTGCACCTCTACGAGCTTCGTATTCAGCGCCCGGTTATCCTCAAGAAGCTCGTGCACCTGAATGCATTTGGAATTATAAACTGCCTCTAGCTGACTAATTTGCTTCCGAAGGTAGGCGATCTCGTAGCTTCCGGTATCGATAAGAAAGCAGCGGTGTGAAAAGGGCCCACTGGAAGGAAGGCCTAGAAATGCATCTTTCATCGCCTTATTCTGCGCCTCCAACTTTTCGGGTTGCGAGGACATCACTTCATTAGAGGCCTCCTGGCTACCCATCCACTGTTCCTGCCTACCAAACGTCTCAAAATGAGAGGCCACGGCCTCTTTTTCTCTTGGAAAGGTATTGAGCTTGAAATTTTTTTCCGGTCTATCGGGTGCAGTAGTGGATGCCGATGTAGGGTGCAAATATGGCGCCTCCCGCTCGTTGGTTGGGCCGCTGTCCGGGTAGCCAAGCGCGGCGAGGGCTCTACTCGCCGGATTCTCGAACCCCATTCCGCTCCCGCTGCCGCCCGCAGCCTCCTCCCAGCAAATCACCTTCATTTCATTTTCCCGCCGCATAGACTCCCGCAGGACATTCCACATGTGAATCGGAAGTCCACCATCGGCCTCAGGGGCGGAAAGCTGCGCGGCGCCGCTGCCGGAGGCCTCCTCCTTGCGATCGCGCAGAAGGGTCCGCCGGAGGAGCTCCTCGAAGCCATGGAGGGCGGGCATGAAGGTGACGTCGCCGTAGCCAAAGGTCCCGCCGCCTTCCTCGGCCCGACGGGGCGGCCTCGACGCCTTGCGGCCGCGAGGCTGCGAGGGGCCTCGAACCCGCGGAAGCGCCAGCGAAGACGAGGCGGTGCTCTTTTGGCGAGCGCCTTCCCGCTTTGCCGGGCAGCCCCCCCTGCCGCCGTCGAAGCCCACGCGGAAATGCGCCTCACCCTCGATAAGAGAGACCTCCGCGGCCTTGAGCTCCATCACATAGCAGACCTCACGCCATAGCAAATCCTTCAGGTCCGTTCCGTAGACCTCTGGATGGCTGCAGAAGTAGCGAATGCACTGGCGTAAGGCCGCGATAGGGTCCATCAGTATCTCGGGCTTCATGCCATTCGCGTAAAAGACCGGCGGAACCGGAACAAGCTGAAAATCCTTTGGGAAGAGTGGGGCGCGCCCGCTCAAGATCCCTTCCCGGCATTGCGAGGGCCTTCCCAGCCCGCTTTCCCCGCACGACGATCGATTCAGCGGCGCTGGGCACGGGCGTAGCGGGGAAGGGCCTTTTATGCCGCTCCTGGACGAGTGCGCGGGGAATTGCTGAAGAAACGATGGAAAATCTTCGGCCCTTTCGGGTGGTCGATGCTGCCGAAAAGAGGAATCCGTTTGATGCATTGGCTACGATACTAACAAGCGCAACAACGTGCCGAGACCCTTTGGCGGTGCCTAATCCCCTGAATAGCTCTGCTGGAAGGCAAAAAGTGAAGAAAACTACCAAATGGAAAGTTCCCTTTAAGGTCGATCGTTTTTACTTAACTTTATTGCTCACTCTTTGCTGTGATCTTACTTTTTGTTTTTCCTATGATTGGGTCAAATCCCACAAAAAGGTAGAGAGGAAAATTAATGCTTAGTTGGGGGATTGTTTTTTTTTTAATAAAAAAGGAGGGGTTGGGGGCACGAAGGTAAAAATCTGGAGTCTCAAAATGCGACAACAGTTGAAGATAAACCATACATTCTTGGGAGGTGCATCCAAAAAAAAAAAAAAAAGGGGGGGGGGGGAGAGGGGCAATAAAAGAAGAAGTAAAAACACGGGTTATAGCCGAACGGAGAAAAGGATCACTAAGAAACTTTTAAAAAAAGCTACGCAAAAAAGCGGGATTAGGTATAATTGAAAATGGTTCCAACCATTAGGTTTATAGAATGCTTGATTTTTACGCATCAACTACTTTTTATTCGCGATTCATTCCTATTCGCTCGGGTTTCAACACACCCAGGGTATTCGTACTTTTGACTATCAGTGAATCGCTTTCGGTTTGTGGACAGACTATGAACCCAGGATCGCTTCTCAATGACCATTTACCCGAGTGAGTCCTAGTCCTTGCACGTGGGATCTTGCACATTCGCACTGGCTAGCCGGCTTAACAGGGCCGTCAACTCCTCCTTCCCCCTTTCCTCGTTGGCCGCGATCCAGGGCATCTGGAGGAGCTCGACCGCCGAAGCCCGCTCCGCGGGGTCGGCTCGCGTGCACCGATCGACAAAGTCCTGGGCGGCCTGCGAGCTCCCCGCGCGCCCCTTCACGTCGATGGACTCCGTGGTCGTGATCTCGCGCAGGAGGGCCATAAAACCGAGGCCGCCGGCGGCAAACGGGTAGGCCCCGAGGAGCATCTGCGCGGTCACGACGCCGACGCTCCAGATATCGCTCGGGGTGCCGTAGCGCTGGCCCTGGATGCGCTCCGGGCTCATGTAGGTCGTCGTCCCCACGAAGGAGTCCGCGCCGAGGGTCCCGGCGCTCGTCGCGATGCCGAAGTCGGCGAGCTTGACGGCCCCGTCGGCGGCGAGCAGGACGTTCGCGGGTTTGATATCGCGGTGGATTTGGTAGCGCCCGCGGGCCGGGTTCGTCTCGGTCGGGATGCGCGACTTCCTGTGCAAGATCGCGAGCCCGCGCAGGACGCGCGCGATGATGTGCGCGGCGACCGTCTCCGGCAGCGGCCCGGCGCGCGCGAGGAGGTCGTGCAGACTTCCCCGGTCCATGTACTCCATCACGAGCCGCAGCGTCGCGTTCCGGTAGAAGGCGTTGTAGAGCTCCACCATGTACGGGTTCGACACGTTCGACAGGATGTTCCGCAGCTCCGCCGCGACCGTCTGGTGGAAGCGGCCCCGCGCGTTCGCCGCGATCACGAGGCGCTTGACCGCGAAGACGGCGCCGTCGGGCGCGGCGTACATGAAAACGTTCCCCTGCATCCCCTGCCCAAGGCGGCAGACGCGCCGGAGGGTGTCGATGCGCAGGTCCGGCCGCGGGACGCGGAGGTCGGCCTCGCCGATGAACGCAACCCCGTCCGCGCCCACGCGGAGGTTGCCGACCGTCAGCGCGTCGGAGGGCTCGTCGGTCGGGGTGCGCGGGTAGTGGTTGAACTTGGGGGGAAGCGGCTTCAGTCTCGGCGGCATATCGAAATCGGCGTTCTTTTTGGGGTGATTTGCCTTGTTGCTATTGTCATCTAATACCGTGGGAAGGGTGGGGGGAAAAAAAGATGCCTGGAAGGAAGCAGTATCGTGGTTATTAAAGAAAATGGCACTACCTCTATTGCATTCAAAAGGGTTTCAAGACTTTACTTTCCTCCCATCAGGATTACTCCTCCACTACGACGGATTCCAAACGCCAGCTCTGGCAACGTATATCCCTAAAACCCTTCCCAAATCAAAGAAGTAGAAGAACAAAATACAGTGTGGCTTCCCCTTCGTGTTTGCCGCGACGCCAACCTCCTCCCCGCCTACTCAACTATTGTTACCAAGGCATCGAGTACTTTACCCGTGGGGCTGGCGGAAATATTAAAATACTGCGGATAGGCCTTCACGGCGGTGTACACGCCCCCAAAGTTCTCCTTCAGGCCTTCGATCGCGGGCTTGGAAAGGTGTAATCGTTTAAGAGCGAGGATCGTGGCACCACAGACGGGTACGGCCGCGCGCAGCTCCTCCACGCTATCCTCCGCACTCAATGGCGAATGCTGAGGCTTCACAGGAGCTCCAAGTTTCTTATTCTGCATCATAACAACCCCATCTTCTTCAAAAACGGTGAAATACTCGTTAGAACGCGATGCGAGATGCGCTCTGGTACCTCTCCCGATAGCCGCCTTTATAATAGGTGGTAGCCTTTGCATCATGGTGCTCATTCTGACAGCTCGATCGTAGGGCAGGAGCTGGGCCACCTCATCGTACCAAACTTCCCGATCGAGAAGCGGGTTGAGAGGATCGAGCAGGATGAGCTGATTGCGGGTGCTAGGGATCTGGCTATCCCCTAAGATGGCTTTGTACTTTCGGCGGGCCTCCTCGCCAATGAGGGCGGCCGTGGCGTGGGTGTTGTCGTCAAAGTCTTTCGGCAGTACCACCCGCTGCTGGAAACGAAAGGCTTTTTGGGTCGGAACGATGGGCGCCAAGACGCCCTTGGGATCATGCGCGATGACGTGCATCATATCCTCGCTCACCTCAAAGAGCTCGCCGTGCAGGCGCAGAAAGTTGACAAGGCCCTTGTAAACCTTTCGTATCCCCTGCCGCTGCTCAGGGCTCAGGGCGAGGTAGATTTTTTGCACCCGCACCCAGCGCCATGGAAGAGGCCGCGGATTGTCTTGCGCAGGCAAACCTCCTTTTGGATTTCCTTCCCCTCCAGTCGGGACAGATCCGCATCGGAACTTTCGCTGACAGCGCAGGAAAAAATTTTCAGGCACCTCGCGAAGTGATGGGGGTGGCGCCAAGAAGCTCGCGACGAACTCTACAAGTTCGGGCATTGGCGTGATTTCATGGTTGAAATTACTCAAGCTGCGAGGCGCTATCGCAGGGGGAAGGCGTCGGAGATATAACACATCCAGGTTTAACGACGCTACTGGGATATCACTAGGTCCTTGGGGATGGTGCAGATCACCGTTGGTTTTGTCCATTTCAGCTTCGTCATCGAACAACTTGGTGTGGCGTATTTTTTCAGACAAAAAGGTGTCCTTGTCGTGAAAACCCTCCTCCATCGAATCACTAGAGGATAAATCATCATCATCGCTCAGGAGACCCCCTTCTAAGTCTTCGATATCGCCATTTTCACTGAAATCGTCACCAATGCCTTGTGCGAGGTCTTCAACACCAATTAAATCGTCCCGAATCGCTTGATGGAATTGCCGTTCTCTTGCCTGCACTTCTTCAGCCGTATAAGATGGAGCGGCTTCGGTATCGCAGACAGCATTATCCATTTCCATTTTGGTGCCTTCAAAGCACCCTTCTCTTGTCTCTGCATCTTCCTCCTCCACCTCCTCATCAGACTTACTTCCATTTTCCCGAGTACCATTGCCCGCCGGTCCGCTCGCATTTTCAGTCAAAGAGCCTCTTAAGGGTGTAATAAGGGTATCTTGGAACGAGCGCAAAACAACCTCGCGATCGGCGTACAAAAACAGAGAGTCCCCCTTCGGATTCATGAGTTGGAAGACTAATGGGTAATCTTGCAGTATTCTCAGGACGTATTCCTGGGAAACGGTGTTGAGAAAATCAAGCTCCGCCTGCGAGAACCCATTTACCCATTCCACTAGCGGCATCGCCGCGTAGCGCGTCCTTCGTACGGCTTCCAAATCACTTTCTAGGTTCCCCACCGCGGATAGCATGCTCGCCTGAGAGGGGTCCGTCTTCGGCGTGGGCACGCGTGGAAGGTGGCTTACCAAAATTTCAAAGATGCGAAGCTCGACAGGTTTCCCTTTGCCAGCCGTGCTCGCACCTTCCTTGCCAGTGCTGGGAGCTTCTGAGGATTTTGCGAAATCCTCGGTGGCCCGCGTATTCGCAGCGCCTGATTCCGGCATATCCTCCCCGGTAGGAACGTTCCGACTCATTACACCTCCGGCCCCCGCACGGTACTCGGCATTGTTCTTATAATGCAGACGGTTCCCCTTTTTAAAGTCAGGGTGCGCGCGCACAAACCACATATCCGTATTAAGTTTCACTACCGATTTTTGATAGGAAGGTTTGGAAAGTTTAAAAAGCATTGGATATCTTGAGAAAATTTTGCTTATCCACTCCCTACGAGGGTATTTCGACTCGATGCGCATGATTAAGTTGGGTGGGAAGAGGTTGAAAACATGGCGTGGCTCGACAAAAAAGGTTGGTGTGAGACCAATCAGGGCCTCGGCTACCTCAGAGGGTGTGTACCAGCCCCTTTTTCGGTATAAACAATCGATCTGATCCATTTTGGGGCCGAGCGACGTCACCATGGCATCCGGTGGCAACAAAAAATTAGGTTCAACCGAGGCTGTAGTCTTCGTGAAAATGTTTATAAAATGTAAAGAGCGGTCCAAACGCCAATGGATCAATTCCTCCTGCGAAATCGGCGGTACCGAGGTGTCAATGGCAAAATTTTTCAATGCACCCTTGATCCATTTGATGTTATCTGAATGACTTTGTCGGTCCTTCAATTTTATATAGCCATGGTGATACCTCTTCGTGATATTTTGTGGTAAAGTAGGTTTGGGAATCGAGGAAGACATAGATGAGGTGTGTTCCTCCCTTTTAGATGCCGCGCTTGCACCTGAATTGACTTTGTTGAAGTCTTCTAGAAAGGGCTGAAAGTAATAACAGCTACCACAGGCATCGGGAAAATGTGGTTTGTTTCTCTTGTTAGAAGGGTCTTGGCTGCATTTTGCTTCAAAGGAAGATGAGGGGGAGGAAGAGGCCCATACGGTAGAGCGTTCCGTTGTGGAGACCTGACGGCCAACGCGCAAAAGGCACGTCCTACCATTCACCCCAATAGTAAAGGATTTCAGCGAAAGATGTGCGCGCATTTTCTTTACACTGTATGGTATATGGGGGCTCTTGTGCACGTAAGGATCCCTTGCGTTGACGTTTTCGCAGGTACTGAACGTCGGATTTCACTGTTACTTGGTAAAGATTCCTTTTTTTTTCCCTCCGTATTGTGAAAGAGGAGGCGAGGAGAAGGAAGCTTCCTTTTGCAGAACGTAACTGTAAAATCTTAGAGTGTTTTCCGACAGGGAAAAATGGGTGGAAAAAGGATAGGTAAAGAAGTAGGTAATCACACCTTGCTTATCCTAATTTCATAAAGCGTGAAAGTGGAACAGAAATCTTCAAAATACAGAAGAAAAGGGCCCGCCATTTTATTCAAATTTAATTTGTATCTTAAAAAAAATGTTGCAAGCCTTTTTATTTTGTATGGTATCCCAAAAAAAAAAAAAGATATTGGAGGTCCGTTTATATATAAATACATATATATTATATATGTATGGTCAAGCGTTTAAGAAATAATATCCACAGCCTTTCATGATTCAGATGGTTTTCTTTCTTTAAATCTTGGCCATTTGACGGTTCCAAAACAGTTACGTAAGAGTTAAACAATAAGCGCTGATTGCCACAGAATGCTTATATTATTAAGATTTCGAAACGAAAAAGTAATAAGATGACGAAGAAATAATAAATGAATAGGCTTCCTCTTCATTTTAAGTGTTCAAATACAGAAATTATCTAATACGACCCCACATGCTTGGAAAAAGGACTCAATATTTCATGGAACCAAGATCCTTTAATCGGTTTTCTTCATTAGCGTTTTCTTTTTTCCACCCCTATTTCCTGGTCTTGCCCTTTGGGCTGCACAAAGAAGCCTCAAGATCGCCGTTTCGAAACGAAAAAAATGCAATGCGTTGCAAGAGGTGAACTAAATTGTAGAAAAAGAAGGATGTAAAACGCAGCCACCACGAGCGTTTTTGGTAATCTTCCAGTTTCACCTCCTTGCTCAGTGCCAAATCCTCGAGAAAATGAGCCTCCATCTCACGCGCCATCTTGGCGTCAAGGTGGCATACGCACACCTCCAGGTTCTTATCGCTCATGACATCCCAATTGTAGCTTCCGATCGAGGACCACACACTGTCCGCCACGACGGTCTTGGCGTGCATGATTTGGCTTCCTTTGTATTCGTAGATCCGCACACCGCCCCGGAGGAGTCGCTCCGTGACGTACTGCGACGCATGCCACATAAACCACGGATCGGTGGTCCGATTGCTGCCGGCCAAGATGCGCACATCGACCCCACGCCCGGCCGCGTGAAGAAGGGCGCGGAAAAGCTTTCGCGTCGGCAGATAATACGGGGTGTTGATCCAGACGCGCCGGTGGCACTTCCGCAGGATCTGCCAATACGCATACTGGATGGAATAGTCGTGGTAGCGTGGATTACACGACAGCACTTGAGTTCTCGCAGGGCGACGGGAGCTGTAATCCTCGGCCTCCGGAACGGGGTCGGTGTCCGCGATTGGGATGTCGAGCAGCATGTTCGTCCAGGTTCGTTTTTTGGCCATATTGGTCGCTTTTCGCAGCGCCAGCATACGCTCCTTGGCGATTCTTCGCTGCATGGCAACAGACTGGGCGCATTTCACACCATGCACACAGTTGTGATCCTCCACTGCTTTGGTCTCGGATAGGCGATCGGTCGCATGATTCGAATTTTCAACAGGAGGCCTCTCAGAGGTAGACTGCAACAATGGAGAGACTTCGGATGCAATGCCACTTCTCGGGCGCGCATCCCCGACAGCATTCAGCTGTGCCTCCCCCGCCTGGCTATTATTGGCTAAACCCCTCACCTTGTCTTTAGTGTCCTGCACTCCTTCGCTGCCCTCGGAGCTTTGCGGGGATCTGAGCGTCGTTGGGTCAGGCATTCGATTCAGGAGAGTCGACATTCGCTTGTTATACCACGTGACCCATTTGCTGATTTTCTCCCACTGCCTTTCCCATCGAATACGTCGCAGCATGCGTTCGGTAGTTTGCTCAGCTTTGTAGACCTGCTGACGAAAGTATATCCCGCCTCTCTCGGTCACCTTGCGCGTTCCATCCTGGATAGGCCGCAGAATGCCCGTCTCCACGGCATTTTTACCGACCTCAAGACGTCGATTGAACTTGTTCGAGGCGATTTGGCGCCACCGTGCCCAGCCGTACTTCCACGTCTGGGGCGCCTTCGTGTCGTCGTAAACCTCACGGAGATGGGCGACGGCGGGGCCCGAAACCGCACAGTGGATATCGCGAAACCGGTTGTTCCCCCCCAGCCGTTGACTGCAGTAGTCATTCCCGATGTTGAGGCCGCCGCAAAAGCCAATTATGCCATCCACCAGGAGGATCTTGCGGTGGTTGCGCAGCCCGGGGCTCTTTCGCCAGTCCAGGCCCTTCATAAAATACTGGAGCGCGCTAGGAAAGAAGGGGCGATAGGCGATGACGGTGCCGCCGCAGCTCCTGAGGGGCTCCGTGAGCCGCGTCCGGCCGGAGATGTTGCCGCCGCTGTCGTAGAGGAGCTCGACGGCGCAGCCGCGGCGGCGGGCGGCGACCATCCTGCGCAGGGTCGCGCCCCCGACGGCGTCGTCCTTGCAGATGTACGTCTGCCAGACAACCTCGCGGGCGGCGCCGTCGACGGCGGCCCACATCCGCGCGAAGGCCGCGTCGCCGTCGCGGAGGGGGGCCACCGCGCTGCCGGACGAGACCCGCCCGAGCACCCCCAGCGCCCCCTGCAGGTCATCCCAGCGGTCGTGGAAGGGGGTGCCGCTCGCGTACGGCCGCGGCCGCCGCCCACCCCGCCAGAGCCCCGCCGCCCGCGCGACCGTCGTCTGCACCCGCCCGAGGCCGCCCTTCCCCGCGAGAGCGCGCCGCGCCCCCGGCCTGCCGGACAAGGGCAGAAGATACCGCGAGAGACTCGACGCGCTCGCGAAGACCATCGGGGGGACCCCGGGACGAGGAGAGAGGGCCGCAAGCCCGTCCGGCGCCCCCTCCCCGACCCATTTCGTACCCGGGCCCTTCAGCTTCTCTAACCCGAGCCTCTGGATCAGGACGCGAAACTTGGCAATACTCGACTGGGCATTCGACATGAACGGGTAACACCACGAATTGGATTACTATTATACTAAGAAACCGCTGTATATAGATCGATATACTTTTTCGTTTTGGTTAAAGTTAAAAATAGTCTAAATTGCGATTCAACGCACGCCTATGCATGTGCAAGTACCGTTTTTACTCAAGTGGAGGAAATGGTGTCATTTTTGGGTGTCATTGCTACTCATACCTGTTGAGAACACATTGAAAAATAGGGATAGGGCGAAGATGCTTCGCGAGATTATGTTTTGTGGAGAATTGAACCAACCAGCAAACGCGTACAACATGCTTGTAGAGACCAACAAGCCTCGCCTTCCGAATTAACTACATATCTCGATACTGCTTGGTTCGAAACTTTCGCTTGATCAAGGTGCCATCTTCGATCTCGAGTGCTTTTCGAGTACGACGCTCGGCTTCTTCGAGTTTCTGACGTTCTTTGAGCATATCGTCCTCTTCTGTTTGCGGGGACCACTTCAGAGGCCACCAGTCGGGGAAATTGACCCAATCGTACACCTCGGGCGACATGTGGTGAATAAACGTGTAGGCATCCAGCCGTGTATCCTCATCACTCCGAGACAGCAGCAGCGCCTCCCGCCGGAGCTTGCTGGACTCCTCGAGGGGCCTGTTGTCGAAGAGGTAGGAGCGGTACATCGGCTGGAGCTCGGGGGATAACTTGTGCACCGGGATCTGGTGAAGCTGCTGCTCGGAAAGGAAGAGGTTCATGCGTCTTCGGTGGTAGTACGTCATCCCATAGCACCCGACCGCGTACAGGACGCCGAGAAGGGAACCCGCGAAGACCCCCTGCGCGATCGACCCCATCTGCGAGACGGTCATCATCAGGACGGCGCCGCTGGCGGCCGAGATGATCGGGTAGTAGAGCGCGTCCTGGTAGTTATTTCGCATCACCAGGACGTGGTGGAAGGCGGCGGTGAGGAAGCCGACGGCCGCGAAGGAGGAGGTGTATCGCCACATCACCCGATAGCGCCCGACGTAGCGCCCCTCCACGCGGGACTGGCGGAAGCCGACGAGGAACCCGATGATCGCGCCGTACGTCGTCGTCGGGACGACGTTCTGGACCATCCCCCGTCTCCAGCGCCACTGCAGGTAGTTTTCGATCTCGACGGCGTACGGATTCGGCGGGAGGTCGCCACGGATGGTGTCGTAAATACACTGCTCCGTCGGATCGGGCGTGGTTTGAAACCGATCATCGTTTCCAGTCCGAAAGGGCCATAATGACATTCTAATTATTAGTATTATTATTTTCCGCACCCTTTGACCACAACGAATCAACTTTGTCTGTGACTTTCCAAAGGGGTAGAAACTTTGTTCCCTGTTAATGAACAGAAACAGACACATCAGATTCGCGAAAAGTTGTGGAGGAGGGAGGCGGGGGG
>MJCC01000005.1:166071-205661 GCA_001766655.1 Phytomonas francai
TATATATATATATATATATATAGGTATAAACATACATATACATATCTATATATACATATTGATATATAGATATATGTATATATACATATATTTCTTATCATTGCATCTCTGCTAAACCCTTGTTCAGAAACAAAGCGGTGATTGAACTCTCTATTATTCGCAAAGATGAATCTTCGCACCTAGAAGGCCTCAAAAACAGGGTCAGGGCATCATCATCATTATCCTTGTTATGGTGATCACAATCATCATCATCATCCAAAAAAAAAAAAAAGCATACCCACCTGTGTGTATAGAAAACAGAGATCCCCGCTTAATGCCTGGGTCTCCCAATTCTCCACTCCATTCCCGTATCCAACGGCAAAGAAACGTGTCCTATACGCCAATGATAATGAGAACGACGAAAAGACCCTCGACGTGCGGGGTCTCGTCGTCTGCTAAACGCCCCGACGCCAGGCGAAATTGTCTATGCCTCGACGGCGCTCCCATGGCAGTCGAGGAGGTCGGGGTAGAGGAGGGAAAGGTCGGCCTGCGCGAAGTCGTCGTCGAGGCCGTCGCCCGCGTCCTCGGCGTCGTCGAGCATCTTTCGGAGGGCCTTGACGACCTTTCGCGTGGGCAGGCGCTGGGAAGGGGACTCGTGGAGCATCTCGGCGAAGAGCCTCGCCTCCTCGGGGAATCTCGCGGCGAGGTCGTCGGGCAGGCCGCCCTCGCGGGCCCGCGTGAGGACGCGGATCCGCTCATGCTGGGTTTTAAAGACGCCGTACATCTCGACCGCGATGACGCCGAGGGCGAAGACGTCGGCGGCGCGGCCGACGGCCTCCCCGCGCATCTGCTCCGGGCTCGCGTAGAGCGGGCTTCCGGCGGCGAGGCCGGGCTCGCCGGGGCTCGCCGGGTCGCGCCGCATCGCGAGGCCGAAGTCCCCGATCTTCAGCCCCCCGCCCGCCCCGACGAAGATGTTCGTCGGCTTCAGGTCGCGATGCACGACGTTTTGGGTCGCGTGCAGGTACGAAAGCCCGTCCGCGATGTCCCGCAGGTGGCGGAGGTTCTCGACCCGGCGGAAGCCGCGGCGGGCGCGCAGGATGTCGGCCAACGTCCCGCGCGGGAAGTACTCCATCTGGATAAAAAGCATGCGGAAGGTCTGGCCGAGGAGGGGGCCCGCGAAGGGCGTGCTCGGGTCGTCCTGCGCGCTCTGCTCGTCCGAGTTGGCGCTCGAGAGGGTGTCGAGGCCGTCGTCGTGGTCGAGCAGCCGGAGCTCGTTCACGATCGCGAACGGGATGTCCTCGATCCAGCAGAAGAAGAAGCGGACGACGTTGTGGTGGTCGAAGGAGCTGTGCAGGACGGCCTCCTGCACCGCGCGCTCCTGCCCCTGCCCCTGCCCGTCGACCTGGATCGCCTTGATGGCGTAGGTCGCGTGCGTCCAGCGGTGCTCGACGCGGAAGACCGAGCCCTCGGCGCCGTAGCCGATTTTTTGCCGAATAATAAAGTGCTCCTGGAAGAGCCTCCCCTCGAGCCCCGCCGCCGACGACGACGACGACGGGCCGGCGTGCGGGCCGTCCAGGAGGGTGGTGGCGGGGGAGGTCGCGTGGGAGGGCGTCGGGGGGGGGCCGCGGTAGACCTGCAGCCCCGCGAGCCCGTCGTCGCTGCTGGTGCTGGTCGCGTTTCCCTCGGCCGCCTTCGCGGGGCCCCACAAATCGGCCCGAAAAGGGCTCTCCGCCGGCGATTCGCCGAGCACGCCGGCCTCGCGCGCGCGCGAGGGCGGGGAGGGGAGCGGCGAGGACGCGCGGTCGGCGACGAGCGCGGGCGGGCCGGCGAGGTCGCGCGCGGTGAGCCGCGTCGAGGGCGGCCGCGAGGCGGAGCGGTTCCGGTCGGCCTGCGCCCACGCGCGCTGGAGGCGCCCGCGGGGCGGCACGCTCGCGCAGAGGAAGCCGATCGAGCACGCGAGGCAGCCGACGTGCACGGCGAGGGCCGCGACGACGCGCCAGGTGACCCAAATCACGGCGCCGTCCGCGGCCCCCGCCGAGCGCCGGCCCTTCGCGGGGAGCAGCAGCAGCAGGTCGTTGTACCACGCGACGCGGCGCCCGAAGTAGGCCTCGAGGTCCTCGCCCTCGGCCGACTCCGCGCGGACGTCGGCGCCCCAGCCCGCCCGCACCGCCGCCGGGATCCGGGGCTCGCCAAGGGTCGAGATCGACGGCGGGGGCGCCGGGGCGGCCCCGCAGGCCCGCGCCGCGCAGGGCGCGATAAAAAAGCCCTCGCCGGCGGCAACGCCCAGGTCCGTGATCGGGATGACGTAGAGCCCCGGCCCGCTCACCGTCACCGGGGAGCCGCGCATCAACGCGGAGAGGTCCCGGAGGAAGCAGTCCGCCGTGAAATTCGCGCCGGCCGGCGGATTCGGCCCCGGCGCGTCGCGCGGGACGGCCGCGGCCACATCGAAGGGCGCCCCGCCCGGGCTGGAGGGGAAAGAGGCGGGTTTGGGATCCATCAGGGTTCGCGCGGGAAGGCCGTTCCCCCTTAGAGCGAATGGTAAGGCAAGGGGGTCGTCTTGGACGGTGTGGTTGGAGGAAATCGCGTCGAACTTCGCGTCCACCGCGGCGCCCCGAGTGTCGGCCACCCAGATAAGCTCGCCGTTGTCGAGATCTTGCGCAAAAAGGAAGCCGTTTTCACGGAAAAAAAGGCACGTGCTCCGGGGGCGAAAGCTGTGGTGGATCGAGATGGACTTGTCGGTCGCGGGGGCTTCCCCCACTTTCATCGAATGCGCGGTGCACACACTCGCCATTAGCACCCCGCACAACAAGAGAACAAGAAAAAGACAACCCAGCTTCATCGAAAGAAAACGTTTGGGAGGATTCCAGCCGTTCTGTTTGGAGGCATATCGACCCTTCATATATTGATGAGATTTTGTAATAAAAAAGACTCACAGAATTAGAGAGCCCACTAAATTTTAGCCGAAAGTTAAAATAATTAGCTAATAAAAATAATATAATAATAATAATAGTAAGCGTCGAACAGCAAGATAAAGAAAAATAATAGAAAAACTTCTTATAGTAATAAAGTCGAACGTGTATCACTATGGGTTTTTTTTTTGAGAACCTACCTTTTACTCTAAAAAGAAGAAGAAATCAAAGGATTGCTTATGTTTGATGGAAACAGTATGGACGTGTCTAGCCCAATGGGTTATGCTTCAATACGAATACCAAGATGCTCAATGTTAGAGTATCGAAAACGGGAAAAAAAAGTCTTGAAATACTGAGAAATAAAGTAGGACAGACAAGGCCAAAACAGCATGAAAATTGAGAAAAGATGCTTTTCAATGAATACGCATCCAATTTACCTGCGAGAGACATGAATTAGAGGTCAGACACAAATAATGATTTCTTTTTTTTTTAAGACATATTGTACGCAGACATTTCCAACCCCCCCCCCCCCCCAGGAGGTTGTTGTATATTGCCTTTATTCATACGGCTTGTGCTCAACGACAGTTACCCACGCTGTGGACTTTTCATCGGATGCCATAGCGTCAGCTATGGCCGCACGCACGTTAAGAATAGCCTTTTCTTTTAGATCTATGGATAGCGAATCACCTTCCAGTTGAAGCATATCCTCTACTAACTGTCTGTTCTCTAAGAGACCTTTCAGTAAAAGTCTTTGAACCTGTACTCGAAGCTCATCAAGCTTGTTCAGCTCCGATAGGTTAGAAAATGTAAAGCGCGGCGTCAGTATATGTCGTGCGGGCGGAAGGAAGGATTGAAAAGGTATGCAATTGAGCCGCTGCATCGTATCCCACGCCATCGGCAGCGCGCAGTAGCTTAAACTTGACAACACCGTTTGCTGCCTGTTAAGGCAGTGCTCAGCGATTTTAGCCTCTGCGGTGAAATGGGAACGCTTTTGAACGTAGTACCTTGCTAAGGTTTCATCTTGAAGTCCTTCCAAGACTTGTACGGCGGCAATGTCGTAGTTATCCGCGCTGTCCAGTTTTTGGGCATAGAAAAGATACTCTAGCAAGCGCTGTGCGTCGTCCTCAATTGTCTCATCGGTCTCCGTGAGGACTTTGAAGATGTGTTGGTAGCGCTTTTTCAAACGATTGCATGCCATCTCGAGGAATTGATCGATGTTATCCTGGTTGATCACGGCCCCTTGAACAAAATCCCTCGTCTCAGTCCTTTTGTCCATAGAAGAAGAGTGCCGTGGGGGCTTTACTGCTGAAATCTCGCCGCCAAAAGAAGACCCGCCTCCCCCCCGCCATAGACGCGATACCTCTGGTGGAAACTGAAAGGAGGAAACGTGGCGGTGTAAAATGCTCGCCGCATCTACCTCGCTAGCCTGACGTTTAAGCGATTCCAACGTCATTAATTTGGTGCGAATAGACATCGCATCAAGCTCCTCCATTCGCCGCTTGAGCTGGGCAAGCTGCGCGTCGAGTGTGAGCGTGGTATTCGCGATGGACTCCGACTCCACCTTATGAAGGTCAACCGATTCCGCCGGGATAGAAGATGAGGATCGCATTTCAGATCCGCAGGCGGTTGTTTCTCCCATACGAAAGGAAATGCGCTGCTTTAGGCCGCCTTGCGTGCCCGGAGGATGTTTTACACCACGACGCTTCGTACTTTGGATATGCGATTTATCCGACCCCCCGTAGCGTACTTCCGATTCCTCGGCTCGTAAAGGCTCACCTTTCTCGCGCTCCGCGCGGGATATGGTGACCAAACGATTCATTACGTGAAGCTTTTGGCTTTGCTCGCTCAACTCGCTCACTTCCTTTTCGTAAACCTTCAAAAGCGCCTCTTCGCTGTGCATTTGGTGCGAGACCTTTCGTAAATCATCGACCGCGCACTGAACAGCATCGGCATGCACGCTCGTCGAAAGGGCTACAAAACGCAGTATATCATAGGAGTTTTTCGCCTCGACCATTAGATTGCGTGTGCGTGTTGATGGCTTCTGCTCTCACATAGAAAAATGTTCCTTAATATTGAACAAAAGGATTTTAAAAAATTAAAAAAAAAGATGTTAAGTAAATAGAAGGTATCCTTTTTAAGCATTATAAAGTCCACAGTAGTTCTCCTACGTAAGCACCCCATAGCTAGACATATTTCTCTAACCCACCAGATTCTTTCCCCAAATACAGAACTCAGTTTCTGGCCCTATGTATTAAAAAGGAATCGAAAAAAAAAAAAAACGAAAACACTTTCATTATATTCTCACTTACTTAAAGATATTGCGTTTAATGCATTTTTTTTAAAGCCAAGCAGAATTTTACCCTCAGAACGACTGACGGCAGCTCTGGCGACGACTCTAGCTAAAAAAAAAGCTACACCGTGTACCTGAATATTTCTTCCCTCGCATCAATACCTTATATTCTACAGAGTCAAACTACAAGCCTGGGCTTAGAAAAAAATGTGACTGAATATGATCAGAAAACTGGACATGAAAAGGCATCAGTAGAGATATATCCTCTCGAATCGCCACCATATCGGCTGTTTGATTCATCAGGTGCAGATGCCTTTACCCAGAATGCCACATAAAAATTATCTTGAAACGTTTATCCTAACTTCATACCAAGTGATTAAAATCATTCCGTTTCTGTTTTGAATCAACAAAGCAGAGATTATCCTTGTGAAGCACAAAATAGTTTGTACGGAAATATCTTAAATTAACAACCAGAAGGAAGCAGACGCTCTACGAGAGTAGGTTTATCTAATATAAAAAAAGACTAACGTATGATATGATCTTCAAGGCTTATGCTTCTACTACTAAAAAGTAAGAACCAACCCCCTTGGCTTGAGTAAATTGGTTATCGTAAACATGCCTCTTCCTCTTCCTCTCCCCTCCCCCCTTTCATTTTATTGGTTTCATCTCCCGCATCGATTACGAATTACGAATTCCCACATGCCCTCATTGGATACGCGCATAAAATAAGGCACTGTGAGCCCAGCCGCTGTAGGGCCCAAAAATCGCCTGAAATCCCTCCTGAATCGCATCGTGATGTTTTGGAAGGAGCGCAATCGTCTTTTCACTTCCCCCTTCCCCCTTTCCCCCCTCGGCACCTTCTTTGCCCGCCCGATTGATCTGCCGACGCCATTCGAAAAGGACGCGCATCCACGCGGGGGCCTCGGCCCCGCCGATTTCCTCGGCCGGCGCCAAATACGCCGCGGCGATCTGCCGGATGTGCGTGTCCACGGGCACGAGCGCCGCGCGGCCGAGGCCGAAAAGGAGCGTGCAGTCCGCGATTTTACGGCCGACCCCGCTCAGCCCCATCAAGGCCGCCCGCTCCGCCGCGGAATCCCGCAGGGAAAGAAGGTGCGCGTAAAAAGCCTCGTCGAGGGTCGTCCGCGAGTGCGAAAGGGCCGCGCCGGCGTTCGACCGCGATTTCGAATCCACCGCTCCGAATTCGCGCGATTTTGTCGAAAAAGACGATGCGAGGGTGGGGAGGGCGGGGGCCGCCGATCGGACCTGTCGGGCGGTCTCCGCGAGGTACCGACTGCGGTAGCCCAGCCCTAACTCCCGCAGACGATCCTCGCGGGCGAGCAGAAGCTGCTCGATCGTTGGAAAAGTGTAAAAATGCAGCCATCGCCCGCCGTTTTCGTCGTCCGGATTCGCGTCTGCCGGGGTAGTCGTTTTCGGGGACGCCCGAGAGGCCGAGCCGCGGGGGCGCTTTTTCCCGTTCCGGGGGGCCGCCAACGCGCCGCGAACCTCCCCGGTAAGGCAGTTAAAACTACACAAATAATCGCCGTAATTCGCGCACAGAGCGTCAATCATCGCCGTGATGCGTTTAATATGATTATTCTGCGAACAAAGGAAGGCGAAAAGCGTCTCGTGAAGATCCTGGCGTAAGACGCGAACGGGGAAGTCCAAAATAAGCGGCATCTGTCTGGAGTTTCTCGGTAGCGCTGCTTTCTTTGTTCTTCGCTTTTCGACAGTATGAATCCCATTAGGAGGTTTCGAAGAATCTAACGCCTCTAAGGAAGAGGAAACCAGATAAGAAACAAGGGGATGGCTCTTCATGGGATTCCCGTTCGTCCATCTTCTCCAAAGAGCGCGCATATCCACGTCGAGAGCGAGATAATACGAGAGAAATTCCTCATCCTCGTCGTTAAACATCGCTTTCCCATCATTTGAAAGACCTGAGGGTTCGCTCTTTTTGTGCGAAAGCGAACTTTTCCTAACCTTTCCGACGTCTGATTTCGGCTCCATGGGTAATGGGTAAAGTCTTCGATATTCAATCCAACTCCCACCATTCTCAACCCCACATGCACCTCTTGAGAACGCATTAAAGTCCTGATCGCAGTTGATGGAATTTACCCAGCTCCCCACCCCAGATACTACATGCCGCAATTCATAAACACGGCGATGCACGGTACCCACGAAGCTATTTCTCGAAGTTAGATGCCATCGAAAGCACTGTCCACCAATAAGCGTCTTCCTCAAATCCACTCTAGATTTTAAGGAGCTCCGTAAGACATACCAGACGGACATGGAATCAGTACATGTAGATTGTATTCAATACAGCCCACACGGTATTTAATGGTTTACTTGCTTGCTTTCAGAGTTTCAGTTTCCTGCGGTAAGGGTCTTTAAAACCCTCGTCAATAATAAAAAATAAGGAGGAAGTGTTTTATTTTTGAAAGAATAAAACAAGGTCATGAATAGAGCAATGCCCAAAATGGAGTGTAAACGCCTTGATGTAGAAATGTCTCGTTGAATGATATCCTGCGCTCCTGATAACCAGTAATAAAATAAAATGTATTTAATCCCAATAAAGTAATATGAAAGCCTATACTATAGGTGGAATATAAAATAAAAGAAGCTCAACTCTTGGCATTATAAATTTTAAATAATTCTTCGGTAAAAAGGATAAATGCAAAGATAGGTTCAGCATTAGCCCCTTCCTTTCTCTTTCCCTCAATATTGGTGTCTGCATATCGAATACTATGCATGAAAAAATGGTTATTCATCTATTTCAGACACTCAGTAACCCAAGTCAAAGGTTAAAAATATACAAATTTTCCCCCCATATCCTGTAAAGTCAGACAGGGGAAGAGGGAGAGGGAGAAGGAAAAAGGGAAACGATTTTAAAGACAAGGAAGGAGGTTTAAAAATAATTATACATATACATATATATATATATATATATATATATGTATATGTATATATATATAGTTCTTTTTTTTCTGCCTTTTCCGGAAAAATATAAAGCGAGGCTAAGCAAACAGAGCGAAAATGGAAAATATCGCTGCAGCCCAATGAATATTTTTGAAACCTAACCAAGAAAAGAAAAAATACGTTTTATGGAGACATATCGAGTATGTACCGCAATAGGAACTCTGCATGCTCCCTTACATCCTTGTCTGAATTTATATATGCGAGCTTACGTATCGCATGACTAGCCGTTATGAGGAAATCCTTGTTACCCTCACTTTTCATATCGATGAAAAGTTCACCCGCCTGCGTGATGAGAAAAGAAAGAATCTTCAGACCTTGAGTCTGGAGCCTCGGCGATTTTTTAAACCGTACGCAGCCTAAAGCAAAGTTCGCCAAAGCCTCCTGATCCTCACGAGGGAGCATCGCGAGAAACAACGCGAGGAGACCTTCAGGAAGTGAGGAATCCTCAGAAGACTCTAAATCATCACCCACTAGGAGAGAAAATAGGTTAGGGTGTCTCTTCGTGTTCGTGGGATTTTCGAATGATGGGGGTAAACACTTTCGTATATGTTCGAAGGCGATACAAAGGCTCTTCAACACCAAATTAGCGCATTTAAATGCCTCATCGTAATCGGAGTCAGGTCCTCTCTTTTGCGATGCGCACACCGCATTAGAAAGCTCAATCAACGGTCGGAGATAATACCTCAATAAACGCAAGATAAGATCCGAAATTTGTTTATCAGAAGAATGTAAAAATTCGAGAACTTTGATGTAAGCATTTTGACAAAACGTAGCCATCGTCTCCGTGTATTCAAAGAGTTCCTTTTCCTCAGCGGTGTTGTGTCCGGGCAATGCAGAAGTTTCCCTTTTCCTACGGCCTTCCCTCTGGGGTTCATGTCGATAACAATCCGCCAGCTTCTTCAATGAATCACACATGTAGACCGCGCATGCAGACCACGCCTCTCCAAATAGCCCTTTATCCAAAAGGTACGCTAATGTCAGAAGACCGTATGCCTTCATTGCACTAAGAGATATAATCTTCCTAATATTTTCTACATAAGTTCCAAAACCTTTACTCGAGCTCTCAAGGTGCTTCCTTACTTGAGGAAATATCAGAGTTTGCATTAGAGTATTTAATTTATTTATAGAATTCACGCATGCTTTCATATCATCGTAAACCAATTTTTCATCGCGGGCAATATCGTCCTTACAATCTTCACCCAAACCCGTCGCGATGTTTTCTTCAGTGATGGGATTTCCCTTTCCAGGTGAACTGGGGCGTGAGGTTAGCAAGGTGATAAATTTTCCAGTGTAATGGGAAATGGCACAAAGGAACACACGCAAGAAAAATTGGATTTCGGAGCTCGTTGCAGACCTCATCTCGACTTGAAGTTCGTGGAAGACTTCAACGGCTGGGAAACCGTAAAGTGCGTCAAGAACTACTTCAGTGACACGCGAATCCATCGCCCAAAATTGCATATAGGACTTATCGGTAAGCACTTCCCAAAACGCACACCATATTTTGTGTAAAATGGCCTGAATAGATATCCCCTGAACGTCGTGATCTGGACTGCTCGCTGCTAAAGAACACGTTGAAGTGCCCAAAGGAGTAGTAGCCTCGCACATCGAGCGTTCTATGAAGTAAAGAGGTAGCAGCGCCTGATAACTTCCATCAGACAACAGAGGTTGTATAGGATGTGGCTTAATCATATAATTCACAATAAAACTTCTCATCCGAACCACCCAGGAGACTTCCCCATCCAATGATGTCGATGAATGATGTCCTTTTTTAGGAGCCTCATTATTCTTTACCGAGCTTTTACCACCCTTTTCGTCAGAACCCACACTGAAAAAAATGTTGTAAAGGGCCAGTGTCGCGACGTGGCTTGGAAATACAAAGCCTTTTCCATTCCCCGGAGAGCCTTTCCGAGAAGTTGCCAAATACTCAAAAAGAAATTTGATATTCGCCAAATACCAAAATCGCTCTCCTGGAGTAGTGTTAGGAACGGTTTGCAAAAACAGCAGCAAGGGTTCAATATGAGTCTCGCTCCTCCACTCCTTCACCGACGCCGCCCAAACCCTCAACATACTCTTTGTTAACCCCTTGAGTGCTCTCTCTACTCTTTCATCAGACGGCAATGAAAAGGAACTAAAAAGATTCACAAGATCTGTGGTGGGCTTCTGAGTGCTTTCGACCTCTCCAGTTCCGTTAGTGGTATAAAGAAGGGAGTGGGTTAAAATATCCCCCGGGGTGGTAGGCACCCTTTCCTTTCGATGATAGGAAGAAGAAGAGGGTTGGTTCGTCGACAAAGCGGACGCTCCTGGGTTGAAAGGCGACGACCGAGCTGAAAATCTCTGCTGATTAACACGAAATGCCTCTTGTAGGAACATTAAAAGAACACTCGCGTCGTCGGTGTGGGATTGCAAGACCACTTTTAGGCTGGATACAACCGCAGATCGTTTCCTCCCTGTGGAATCGGTGTTCAAAAATAGGTTTAGGAGCGGCTCAAAAACATCTTCAGGGCATACCTTCCCAAATAAAGCCGCACTCGTCATACGAATGAGAAGCTCCTCATCATGGAGGTGCGTGAGAAGGTTCTCCGCGAGCAGGCGGAACACCTCTCGGGTACTCTCCTTCCCGGGCAAAGGCACGATTGCAGGGGCATTTAAATCCGCCAGCGCACGCCCGCCCTCGCGGCCGCTTGCCTTACCCTGGAATCCACCTGAGGCCGCCCGCGATGAGGGGAGGTTGGGGAGGGCGGAGAGGACATCCAGGACATTCCGCCGCGTTTGCGCGCCCCCGCGCTCTAACAGACGAAAGAGCGAGGGGATAAGGGCGTAGGGCTTCTGCACGATCGCAACCGTGAGCATCTCGATCGCGTAGTGCGAGGCCGCGTCTCGAGATTCGGAGAGGACATCCAGCAGCTGATTCGAAACCTCCGAGGTGAGCTGCCGGGAGAGGTCCGTGGTCGGGGAGGTGCTGCGCAGGATGGACCCGGCCGAAAGCGCGGCCATCTGCTGGAGCTGCTCATCCCGCCCTCGCAAAGCGCGTTGGACGAGAATATCGTGGATTTGCCGCGTACATTCCGGGTCCGACATCCACAAATTCGCCTGCATCGACCTCAGCGGAGCCGCCGCGGCCAGCGTGATGAGCGCCGAGAGGAGGGCGTGCGAGGCCTGGGTAAGGGAGGCCTTGTCGGAGCCGCTGCCCTCGAGCGAGGGTATGAGGAGGATGCAGCCCCCGATATACCTCAGGATGTCTTTGCTGGACTCTAACACGAAGCCGGAATCCGCAAAGGAGATGCCGAGCCCGCCGTGAATCACCATCCACGACCGCGTGAAGCCCTGAAGCATAAGGCATAGCTGGATCGTATTCGCCCACATCACCTCGGTGAGCTGGATGTAGTCTTTAGAAGACCTACCGTAGTTCCTCTCGGCGCAGGTGCGCGAGTAGTTCAGCTCCTCCTGCGTTTTGACCACCCGCGTAATCGTCATCTCGAGATGGCGAGAAACCTGCTCTAAAAGAGCGCACGCCGCGGGATCGGACGCGGCAGAGCACGCCTTCACGGATGGCGCCTTTTCGGCGGCGTTCACGTCGTGCGTGGGCGCCGCGGCGCCGCCCTCTTTCAGCCAAATCGACCCCATTTCCGATTGGATCCAGGCGAGGCCCCGGCGCAGGGCATTTCGCGTCAACGTCACCGTCTGCCAAAGCATCAAAGGGGCGTCGCGATCGAGCACTTTTTGCGTCTTTGGATCGCCATCCCGGAGGAATTGGTAGACGGCCAACACGTCCGTGCAAAGCCAATGCACACCGTGGATGATAAAATGGTTGGCCTCAATCGTCAGCATGGACGGAAGCGCGACGCCAACGTCGGAAGGCGTCGACGGATCCGGGCCACCGCCGTGAGGATCCACTGCGGTAGGCAAATTTCCACATTCTTTCGCATCGGCGAGGGTCGAAATGCGTGGAAGGAGATTGTGCACAATACCGTTCACGAAGATTAGATGATCCGAAAAAAGGTGTGCGTGCGGAGTGGGATCCAGGGCGATTAAACGAAGCGTCCCCGTCAGCATCCACAAATAACCCAGCTGTACTCGTCGATCCGTGTTGAAGAGAGATGGAAAGTACGGCTCTATTCGTCTTTGCTTACTCCCGTGGATGGAAGCAGCGTCATTTATCTCTTTCGCGTCTGTTGTTGGTGTTTCCAACAAAAGCACCTGCATCCATTCCTTTGTGCAGAATGGGCGTTCATTCCCCTCCCCAAAGTTCGAGGCCTTATCACACAAGAGCCGTTTCGAGAGATAGGAAATTGTCGGCAAATAACCAGGAACTGCCGATACAGACCTGCACATGATATCGAAAACGGCCTCGCAGCCTCGCACCCACACCGCGGCCCCAGGCTGGGAGCCCGGCGCCCGCGAAAGCGGACGAGAGGCGGCCTTGACGGCAAAACAGAGCCCGCGGAGGGCTTGGCTGAGGGCGTAATCCATGAGGCCATCCTCGGAGACGACGTTGGCGTGGAGGAGCTGCTGGAGCGCGATATCGTAGGGGAGGACGTCAAGAGGCGAGCTCTCCGTGGACCAGGGCAACTTCACATGGAAGTCGGAAGACATTCGATAGCGTTGTATTCAGTAATATAAACGAATGATCAAAAAAAAAGGAAGAGAGACCTTGCACTAAACGGAATTCCTCCAGCAGAGAGGGGGGGGGGGGGATGTAGGGAAAAGAGGAAAAGGGTACATGTTACGAGAATCCAAGTTCATGACTTTCAGGGCAAAACAAGAAACTGCAAAAAGAATAAGCACTCTTTGGAATTTTGTTTTCCGATTTACAATGAAATAAAATTCTAGACATAAGCTAATGTGTGCATGCCGAACTATTGAAATAAGGCATCTTTGAGTTGCTTGCATGACCATCACAATATGGGAAAGCTATTAGTGTTCACAATAGTGGTGAATGTCGTTAGTATATAAAAAAGCAAAACGCATTCGACACTTATATAATTTCAGAACTAAATTCCTCAGATCTTCGCAGTAATAAAATCGCGGCCTTTCACTCACTAAGGGAATAAAATCCTGAAACAGTTCCTTACTAGAAGAGATAACCAACGTAAACATTAACAATAAAAAATATGTACATACTCGGGTGTCTCATTTTCGTGTGAATATAAAAAGCAAACAGTAATAACAAATAATAGTAGATGTTAAAATGAAATATACAACAGCTTTGTAACAGAACATAAAAATTCCCACTCTCCCCTACTTCAAAAACCATTCATCGTTTGCGCACCTCTCTTGAATGTGTGGAGTGAATCATAACGGGAAAAAGTAACGCTTACAGCCATATAAGGTGGCGGGAAGAGACAGCAAAAGCTAGCGTGAACTCAGGTTTATTCCTAAGAAAAAGTATACAATTTTCGAGTTCCATTTACATAGCGGTATAAATATATACATGTGTGTCGGAAAAATGTTTAAAAAGGAGTTTGCAAGGCATGTATGAGGAAGGTATCGTCCAAAAAGAGCAATATGCTTCTGTAGAGAGTAAATCTATGTCAATACAATTCGTCAGCTGCACAGTAATAATCCAAATGTTGGATGGTTGTCAAATTACTTAATATACATTTCAATGTAACGAAGTGCAACCTAGTATATTCGAATTTTACAAACCAAATATGATATACCCAGCACACATTTGAAAAAATGAAAATAACGAAGAATGGCAGGGGAAAATATCATCTCAAAACCCCCTGGACAACAAAGATACATTACAAACCCAACGAGAGAAAGAAAGAGAGAAACTATATCTTGAAAGAGCATGTATATATATATATATATATATACATATAACGATCATATCCCTCAACATGATGTTTAAGTGTATAATTATTGTTTTATGTTTTGCCCTCTTGCTTCACCTTTTTTATCTAAGATTCCAGAGAGCACTCTAGCTTCGCAATATTAAGCGGGCGTCTTGCATTTGGATAAAGCCGTTTATCAAGCTCAATCAGCTGCTCAAGGAAGCTCCTATTTGGGAAAATTGCCGGTCGGCCCTTCTTCGTCAACATGTAAGCCTCGTCCATCCGCATTTTCTTCTCAGACATCAAATACGCAATAACTATCGTCGCCGAACGGGACAAGCCCGCAAAGCAGTGAACCAAACAGCCCTTTCCTTTTGACTGGCTTTCATTGATGAATTCCGCTGCTTCTTGAAAGGAGTACGAGATATCCGCCCCCGGAATATCATCTACCACAATAACCTTATGTCTTCCACCGTCAGGGGGCACCGGCCTCAGACCGCGGCCAATCGTCAATACGTAGGAAATATCTAGCTTGCGGTAAACCATCTGCGATTGCGCCGAACGTAAACTTCCGCAATAGAGATGAGGAATGATCTCATCTGGGTAGATTTTATTCCAGTTAATGGTGATGTTCGGGAGTTCTCTTTCCAATCCTTGCGTAAAGTAGGAGCGGTAGAGCGTGGGCTCATTGTCCAGGGCGATAGTAAGCGCATCGAAGTGTCTAAATTGATCAATCTCCGGCCATGTGGTGATGCGGTCGTTCGCCGCGAGGTAGAGAACCTTCAGCGCGGGTGGATTAGCGCTAACCATATTGCTAATCGTAAAGGATGATGTGGTCGCTAAAGAGGGCCACCGCCCAAGTCGAGATTTAGGCGGCTGGATCCTGAAAATACAAGGTGGGATTTCAGAAAAGTTGTTGTAATCCATCGCAATGGATTGCAGGTTAACGAGCGAAACAAAGCTGTCGGGGAGGGTTTCAATGAAGTTATGACTCGCATCGATGTTCTCTAGCTGTGTAAGCTTCCCAATAGAATCGGGCAGGGCCGTGAGTTTGTTATAAGAAACCAGGAGCTTACGTAGGTTTACCATGCAGCACAAATCATCCGAAAGCGACGTCAAGGCGTTTTGCGATAGATCTAAATACATCACATACAATCGCGGCGGTGTGTACACCTCGATCGGCACCTCTGTGAAGCCGTAATTAAAGAGCAGGAGGTCGGTTTGGTTCGTTTTATGGCAGCGCTCCAGCTCTTCCTGCCAGGTGATATCCTCCACATCCTGCGCCTTGGGGAGGGTAACCACCTTGAGCTCACTCTTCCTGTGGATAAAGCTTTTATCTGAGGTATTCAGGGTGTTGTGGGAACCCAATCGTGTCGTGCGGCTCTTCTTCCCAACGTTGCTGGAGCTTATCCAACTTTCCTTGAAGGACGACCGCTTGTTTGTAAAGGGCGAACCCTGCGGACCCTGAAACAAAACCCCTTGAAAGTCGGAAGAGAAGATCGAGGAGAACCTTTTGGAGCTGAAAGAGACGTGAGCGCTAGCACTGGTGAAGCTATCCTCGGCCGAATCCTGTAGAAACGGAGCGTAGCTTGTATCCAATATTTGTTGGTTAGAGATGTTCCCGTTCGTATTTAGTACATTGAGGGACACCCCATGCACAAGAGATCGCTCCAGGGATCGTTTGTTGTTGACCATATTTGTAAACGACCCGACGGGAAAGTTCGCCTGCATTTCAATTGTTTCGAGTGCGTGCACATCTAGAATCGAGCAGGGATGGCAAAGCACCGCGCTGCCGCTGTTGTCCTTCTTGCACTCAATAATATTCACTAGAAAAGGCATCAGCTGGTGGCCGGGCTTGTGATTGTCGTTGACAGCGCACTTACCGCAGCGGATGTAGTCCTCACACTGCAGACAGCAATAGAGCGCGAGCGAGATCTTTGCATGGCATAGCGTGCACTGAAGACCAGCGCTGCCGAAGTTAACAATCGGCCTGTCGTTGCTCGCCGACAGCTCGCCCGTATCGGGGACGAGGACACTGGGGATGGGGCTGGACAGGAAGGAGGCCCACCCAAGGGCCTCAAGGATACGAGGCTCATCCCGTTCATCGGGCTTCGTCAGGATGGCCCGCGGTACATCCTCAGGGGCGAGCTCGACGCTATGGTTTTGACTCAGGTACCTTTGAAACTTGCCCTCAAAGTAGGGGTGCTGCAAAAGCTCCCTCGCGGTTTTGCGCTTGCAGAGCGCATCGCTAATGAAGCTAATGAGATCATTCGATAGCTGTTTATCGGAAGAAGAGGAGGAGATTTCTTTCAGAACGCTATCAACTGATAAAGATGGCTCCCCTTCAGGACAGTAGACCTGAGACCACACCCTAGTGAATACTGTGGGCACAATCGACGTGGCAAGAAGCCCGATGCAGAAGGTATCCACCATAAACGGATCATCTGGCTTCGCTTTCAAAACCCAAGATGGAAGACGATAGAATGGCCTACCTTGTGTGCGATTCTTCGAATTCTCATCTAAGGTGAAAAACAGCGGACCATAATCAGTTAGTTTAAACTTTTTCGTCTCTATATCATAGAGAATATTGGAAGGGCGCAAGCCCAAGTGCGGAATGCTATTGTCATGGAGGCAAATGAGCCCACATAAAACATCTGCCAGAATTTTTTGCAGTCTTATGTTGGTGATGCCTGTATCTGTGGATGCATCGCTACCGACGTGAATGTTTATGGAATTACGTTCGTTTCGTAAACTGGGCCCTGAATCAACAGTGGAAAGCATGGACGCCAGAGAACCTCCCTCAACATACTCCTGAACAACAAAACAGCTACCTTTCTTGTTGTCAACGATGCTAAGATATTGAACAAGGTTGGGGTGAATAATATTTTTACACAACGCTAGGTGTCTCAGGATGTGCTCTCTGCCCGCCTCATCCACATCCTCCTGTAGAAGTTTATGGATAGACCTCTGGACCGTTTTCAAGGCGAAATGTTTCGCCGTGTTTCTTCGTAAGTGAACTAGAAAGGTCTCCGAAAGATAACCTCGGCCAAGAACTCGATCCACCATGTATCCACCCTTTTGATAGAAATGGGTGGTGGTGTGCATGTTGGAAAATCCCGTCAGCATGGTGTCGCTTTGAAATCGGGTAAATGAGGGGGCTCCTCGGATCAATGGAGAAACATCCTGCAGCTCAGAGCTAAAATTGTAATCGGTAAAAAAAGGCATGCGAAGCAGCTCCTCTATGTCTGGTCGACTTGCTGCATCCTTTGTGAGGCATAGTGAAACGACCTTGACAAAGTCCGCCTCAAAGGGCCAGGGCTTCGAGGGGAAGCTAGGGTTGCTCGTCATGAGGCATTTCTTCACAGCATCGAGATCGCAATCCACAATAGAAAACGGCTTATTACCATAGGCAAGGCAGTACATAAAAACCCCAAATCCCCAAGTGTCGACCTTTCCCAAAGAAATGCTGGACAAATACACAGAATCATCCGCGTACGGGCCATCTTCGTCGAACACCTCAGGTGGGAGGCACCCCAACTCCCCGTTAAACACAAGCGCCTCTGGGCACTGTGAGGTGAATAAGGATGCAAATCCGGCATCGGCTATACAATAGCGACCATTAGGCGTGATCAGCACGTTTTCGAGCTTCAAATTATGATGATGAAGATTGTTGAAGTTCAAAAAACGTAGCCCCAAGGCGACATCATTAATAATACAGAGCAACTTATCAGGGAAAGAGTCCAGCTTTCCAGCGTAGGTGGTCACATTCCCATCTGGTTGAAAATCCGACACAATAGTCAGATTTTCCTTGTATTCATCACACAACACATCAAATATCCCTAGAATATTTTCGGAAGGTGTATTTTTTAGAAATTGTTGTTCTGAAACAACAGCATCAATGACCTCTTTCCGGAATACAAAATTCACCACCTTCAAAACGTAGCGAGAATTCTGCGTGATTTTGAGCGCATCCTTTGAGCGTGTTCTATCACAAAACTGAGAGCCTTTCCTTTTTAGAATAGACACCGAATCCTTAGGAGGGGAGTCTTTTACAGCAAGATAGCTTCGTCCGATAGTTCCTGGAGTGTATATGCTGCACATTTCATAACCCATCATGCTCCAATCTAGAGGAAAATCAGGAGTGATGAAAACAGCCGAGCGGTTCGACAGCAGCAACTCCAGATGTTGCGCATAAAAGCCACCAATCTTACTGCTATGCAGTAAAGCAAACATCTCGTACATTGCAATATCTTCGTTCGAAGGAGGGGTCAGACTGGACTGGACCCTCGCACAAATCAAAGCCTGGTTAGTATGCCGGATCCCACTACACTTCGCTGAGTCTTTGCACCGGCTTAGAATTCCCTCAACAAGTTTAATAATGTTCTGAGCTCGCCGTGAAAAACGCGCTGAGCTGGCCTCTCCACCTTCACTTTCATAGGAAGAATTTGTGTTTTTCCTGGAATCAAGTAAAGCGGGCTTTGAGCTACGCCTCTTAGAGGTTGAAGTGATGGATTCTGGAGAACGAGGTTGAGAACTAGGCGCGGAGCAATCACAGCTTGTGGAAAGTTTGTCTTCTGGTGACCTGACAGTTGCCGCAGCAGATTTTGAGGATCCCTTAAAATACTTTGAAAGAGAATTGCTGATGTTTTTGCTCATTCGCGGCTTCACTTTTCCATCTAATTTTGATTTATCTTTAAATCCTTTAGGAACTATATGACCGAAATTATTGCCAACATCTGCTTTCTTACATGGTCTAAAGTAGTTGGAACTGCCAATGCCCATAGCCAACTAATTTAGTTTTATATTCTTAAAATTAAGCAGGAAACCTATTAAAATGAAATGCTACAAGCCCCTGTGTCCTTACTGTTGGGATGTAAATATCTTTCAAAAGGTTCACTTTGAATACCAGAATTACAATGCAAGGGGTAACTTAATTTGTAAAAGGTGTGCAATGGAGGAAGAGTTCCTTTGAACCTCAGATAGGGACAAAACTGTTAATAAAGTTCTGCTAGCATCACCCCATGGATCGCATTTTTGGTTGCTTAAATTTAGCGAAAATATATGTTGGCCTATCATTCAATAAGAAGACATTTTATTATTATTATTAATCGTAGAATACGTGTACATGTGTTGCCCAACAATAGCACCCCCTTGAACCAAGTATACATGCTTTAGGGGGATGTTACGGCTGATGTGTCACCATGACCAATATAAGGAATGGGGTGTCCATGGCTCCGTAGTTCAAGCTCTGAAAAATCATCGCTTCTAGCCCTGTTTTTTTTTTTTGTGTGTGTGTGCTCAGCATAAAATTGTTATAGAACCCTATGTGGACGAATTTGCGAGCATATTTGCACTCCTTGGCGAATGAGAGTGGAAAGAGAAAGAAGAAAAGAGGCGCTCATGCAATGCGCATAGAATATAAGTGCTGAACAACGGAAGTAGACGGTTAAAGTGCGCAAGATATAAAAAAAGTGAAGCTTAAAAATGCCTAACGATTCAAATGACTTTTCTCTTTCGGTACATTTTTAAAAACTGAGAGTTTAGAATCATCAAAACAATGAAGTTAATTTTTGAATAGATTTAGTAAAGAGGTTCAAAATGTATGATGAAGCTACCGCTAAAAAGGAACTTCTTCCTTCTGTAAACGGAGGTCGCCGTTGAGGAGACGCTGCAATAAACTGTTCAGTTCGTTAGCATTTTTAATGTCTGAAAAGACTTTGTAACGAGCAGTTCCAAGCTTGGTCTGGCGCCAGAGCAATATCGTGGAACCTTCACCTCCGTTATCTGGCTTCTGAAAGACCTCTTCCCTCACAGAGGAAGACACCGTTCCCAGGGCCTCCCGCAACTTGTCCATCCGCTTAGAAGCATCAAAGAACAGTAAAGGCTCGTGGAGGAAGAAGGTACGCACGTGGTCAAGATCCAGCTCGGGATTCAGACCGATCACACACCAAGGGACGTACCCCATGATTCTGGATGCGTTCGCGGAGCAGTAGTCCTCGAGGGTTTTCGCGGTGAACAGCTCGACCGAGGTTGGGGACGGCGAGTGGGAGAGGGGCCGCGGCGGCCGCTCCACTTCGCTCAGGGCACGCCCTGCTGAGGTGCCGTTTGCGGGGCCTCGTGGGGCCGGCGCCCGCCCATCTTTCTCAAGACAGGACAGGAAAAACCTGGCCAAGGCCTCGTAGGCGAAGCTCTTCGAGGGGTACACCGTCGTCCGGACGGGCAGCGCGCGATCCTCCCTGCCGCTGTCTGCCGCGCCCTCCTCCGGGCCCACGGGGGACTTTTCGATAACCGCCACCGACGGTATTTTACTGATCCCAAAACTGGAGCCGATCTTGGCCTCGTCATCGTGAACAAATACAAAACTCATATTCATGAGCCGGGGAGAGAAAGACAGGACGGAAAAAATCGGGGGGACCTTTTGCTTTGAGGAAAAGAGGACTGCCACCTTCCCACTGGGTGACTTCTGAACCAGGCCTAAGATACCCGCCGCGGTACGAACCGATTGCGCAACCCGGTCCGACCGAATGTCGTTTGCCATCAGCGACATCAGGGATGCAGCCGTGCGAGGCCCCCGGTACTCATCAGGTGCGTACACCGACTTCTTTCCCATCTTCCAGTACTTGATCGTTGGAAAGCCCTGGACGCCGAACTGCTGACCGATCGAGGAGTGTGTGTGGGCATCTATCGCGCCCACAAGTATCGAGCCCTTGACAATATCAGCGAATTTTTTATACTCCGCATGAAAGTTCCTACAATGACCACACCAAGATGCATAAAAGAGAATCACAACGGGTTTATGAGAATTTACAAAGCTCAATAAGGTATCAGGGGAGAGTTCTGTGACGCCTGATGCTTTTTCGAAGGGAAAGGCGTGGGCATGACCCGACAGCTGAACAAGCAACAATACGAAGAGAAAAAGTTTAGTACCGAATTGCCTCTTCGTTTTCCAGATCATTTTAGTAGAATTTCAATATAAAATCTTGCGAGACACGTTAGTGATCAAAAATATACTACACCCAATAATAGTGCTAATACTATCAATATTTGAAAAAAAAGAAGACTAATAATTCCTTATAATTATATCATTGAAAATATGTTAAGTGTTTTAAGACGGAATGGCGAAGCCAACGACATGAGTGCATTTAGAGCATAAGCGTATTCTCAAAAGTTAGGAAAGAAAGACACAAAGTTTTTGAACTGTGTGGTAGAAATGAAACTAGATTTACAGAACAGGAAAAATAAAACAAGTAGCCGAGAACAAAGTCGATAACTTACACAATCAAGGTAGAGGTTGAATGTCGATATATATATATATATGATGAGTTTAGGTGAGACACTCGCTCTTTTTTGATCATTCTATAGAGCTAATGTAAATGGCGACGATCAATTTCGATGAATTGAAGTACCACTTTTCTGAGTCTTCATTCCCACGCAAAAAAAAAATATCCATCACTCTTGCATGTATCCTAGCCATGGGACGCCACTCACGCTTTCCCCTTAAAGCTATGGTAAACCTTCGGGTAATCGTTGTGAACCCGAGCACTATCACTCTTCTTCTTTGTTATTAACGACAGTGACTCATGATAAAGAATCGGAGACCCCAGCGCAAAATATGCTGCGAAAAAAAATGCAGAAGTTAGTGAAGCCTCTCTTTGTTTTACCTTCATCTGTACGGAGATCGTGCATGCAGACTAATTCAAAAGCAAGCCGCCATATTTATTGCAAGACAGAAAACTACTAGCAACAATTTATTATGAAATAACCACCAATAAAAAGAGCGACAAGTCGTTCAAATTGAATATTATGTAATAGTGACCACAATAGAAGTAACTGCTCACAAATAAATATGCATCACCTACAGACCATGTAAACCCAAATGAAACTATTTGTTTAGAACTTTGGCATAAATGCACAGGGGAAGGAAATGATCCGAAGTACATAAAAAGGATGGTGATTTAGAAGCCAAATAGCTGTTTAAGGTACAATTTAGACGTATACATACGCTTATGATTGTATAAAAAGCGCACAATAGGGGTTGTATCGCACTTTGCGTTCAGTCACTCTTTGATTTTGCACAAAATGACGGAAAAGGGGAAACTTTTGCATGTGAAGGCACCAGTCTACGCCAAATTTTCTCAAACTAATAAAAAAAAGTTTCGATGAACTTCCCACCACCATCACCAAAAAAAGGAACTTTTCAACTATTCTATATTTTTAATATTTACTTTCCGTTATTTCAAAAAATGTAGCTAAGATACCAAATGATCACCTATAAAGAAAGAAAGAGTAGTAGCTCAATAAAGCTATTTTATGACTGCAACAAGTTCAACCATAATTCCCAAAACTTATCTACCAAATTAGAAGATGCCCCGTCAACTTTAATAGCTGCAGAAATGTTATAGAAGCTCAAGATTCTGTTGCCACCTGTATTAGGAGTACCACTTCCAGTGGCTTTAGTATTGATGTTATAGTAAAATGGCGCCGTCAGGTTATTTCCAGAAATTGAAAGCACCAAATTATCCGTGACACTATCAGGAAGAGTGTAGCTGAACGTAATGGTCGATGCAGCATTCCGGTACTGTTTACAAAGGTTCCCTAACGTCTCATCCAGCGCACAAAGCGTTACTAAACTGCTTGCAAGGTCAATTTCATTGTAAAAGTTCGTCGCGTTTCCTCCATTATGCTGGAAAAGGTTCATTTTCGCATTCAACACCTCAAATAACCATCTGACAAGCTCAGAAGACGATGCACGTTGAGTAATATTTAGGAATCGACCCCACGTGCTGTCATTGAAGGCAAGGGAAGGGACGTAGAAGACGGGTGGGTATAAATATAGCGTAAGTTTATTATCACTCAACAACTTAGTGATGGCTTCATCATCGGCACCACCGTTGTACCCTGTTTCAAGCGCATGAACCTGCATAACACTATAAAATAGAGAGCTCAGGTTGCCGGAGCTCCCCAGGAAATCCAAAATTCTTGCGAGGTTCGTGCCACTTCCTAACTGTAAGTAGACAATCTTATCCTCAGAGGTGCACTCCTGAACGAGTGTTAATAAGCTGTTTGTGGCACTATCGATCGCATTCATGCAGTTTTCCGCCGCAGTGGTAATGCGTGGAAGTCGGTAACTCTGCCCGAAGGCCGAGGTAACGTCGGCCTTGGAGTACATCATTCCACGCAACGAGGCGTCATGCGGTGTGGCTGGGAAGCCTTGACTGCGTTTACAGTCGCCAGTCTTTGTCAGCGTATTGTAGGCATCCACCACGGCGGATAACTGGCCCATTGCCACAGAAACAGAGGGCCGCCCTGCGAGTGATAAAAAGCTGCAGATATTCTGCACAACTGTAGAAGCGTAGCCATAGGTCGCTCCGCTCACCGTCACGAGACGCAAGTTGTCTGCAACCTGAGGATGTTTTAGAACGGTCGTGAGCGCTGCGTAATTGTTTGCCGTACCATCCACATCCACGACAACGATGGTCTTTGCAGCAGCACGATATGCTAGAAAGGGCTCAAACAGGAACAGCGCCAGTACTAAGTTCACGAAAAGGGATTTTAGACTGAAGCCGCTCATTCTCTAAAGATGTTTACTCTCTTGTTGTAGAATTAAATGCAAGGGAAAAGGAGATCTACACTCACAAGTACACGGATTAGCAAAAGATTACAAACCCAGTTCTCGGTAGAATCGATTTATTTAATATTATTTATAAGTAGGAGTTAAATCATGAAAGACATCTTTTTGCCCTTAGAGTAATAACAAGGAACTCCAAAATGCGAAGTGAATGCATATTATCTGCTTAATAAGAATGACAAAAGTGAAGTTAGAAGTAAAGTGCTTCAATTTATGAAGCATATAATAAACGTCTGAATCAAGGCCAAGCATAGCGTGCAGCACTTTAGTTTTCTCCAGGTGATGACTTTCCTGGGAGGAGATATAATCGCATAACTTCTCTAGTCATCTATGTCACTTTCGTTATCTGTATAATCTAAAAGACGTGTAACAGAAATGTTCCAATCAAAGTACGGGCCCCAATCTTCAGGATTGTCTACGCTAAATAAATTACTCGCTTCATGATCAAAACATGACATAGAGCACCTTCTCATCTTGTCTTCTACACCATGATGCAACGAAAGAGGTGAGCGAGGTCGTTTGCAAAGCTGAGACCTCCTTTCTTTTGCAGACATGTCCATGGCAGTCATGTTGCAGTAGCGTATCTCCGCTAATGCGAATTCACATTCTAGTGCGACTTCCTCATCGTCCTCCACCAGAAGCAATCCCAGTTGTTGCCGCTCCTCATCGCTGAGCCAGGCGTTCCCACTGAGGCGACTGAACCCAATCCACGACTGCGAGCCTGGGCCTCGCCGTGTGGTCAGCCCAGTGCGCTCGGAGCGGATGTAGGACAACCCGGCCACCCCACCACTCTCAGGTCCAGAGCGACCTTTAGGGTTGCGATATTCCAAGTTCTTCTCCTGGTCTACACTTCGCGTTCTTACAGTAAAGCTGCGTAAGCGATAATTTTCATAGCTAAAATTTACAAGACATTGCAGAATATGCGTAATGAGGTGTGGCAACACAACGTCCCTGAAAGGACCGACAAGCCTCCAAACATGCTGGCGACCTATGATCTGATTACCCGGGATGTCATGAGTGCGGGTGACACGCAACACCACGGGGTCCTGCAGCCGCAGCGTAGCCCTGCACTGCTGTGCGCCGGAAAAGGGCAGGGAGGAGAGCACGATCCAGCCAAACCCCTCAAGTGTCCGTGCCGCCAGAGGCATCACGCGCGAGAGGGCATCCTGAGCAACCTCCTCGGGCCTAGCAAGTGTGGGTTCCGTCGCGTCTGCGAACCCCGCCGATGTCGTCAAGGGCGCGTTCACGAGGACGTCCCAGAGCACAAACACGGGGTTGAGTTCGCTGGGGCGCAGCTGGTCCGGTTCCCACACCAGCACGGCCCCGGAGACCCATCGCAGCTCCAACAACACCTTTTGGGCCTGCGCCGAAAGATACGCCTGCGTTACGCGGGAGGACGTGCTCACAAAAAGCACCATGCGACCCTTCTCGATGGCAAGCATAACACTGAGATCCTTCAATGAGGGGTGGTTGGTGATGCGGAGGTAGACAGTATGGTGGGTGTGTAAAACGCGGTCGTGCTGCTCGAACGCCCGTGAAGCCTTGCCGGGGCCCTCATCAGGACCTAGGGTCGACATGGCATCCGAGGCGCAGCAGCGGTCGCGAACTCGCGACATGCCCTGAAAGAGCTCTATGAGGGCGTGTAGATAGACCTCATAGACGACAAAAGGGCCTGAAGAAGAAACGGCAGGTGTCCCCACTCCAGCCGAAGAGGACTTTGTGGCAGCACTGAAAGTCGTGGCATTCATCGAAGGGGTATCATCTAATGGGAAAGAATTTCCCATGTAATAGAAGCTCCCATAACGGTTCACAACATCACACAAAGCTTCGTGCAGCTGTGAAATGCACCCAGCAATACCAGATGGGTTAAGTGATGATGATGCGGTGGATGATGACGTTGCCGCACCATCAACATCAATCTGTACATCAATACCTTGCAGTAATCCATAGTATGGAACGTTCGGGTAGTATCGATAAAAATTTCTCGCCAGTCTCCCTCTATCGGTATCATTGGCTACTGGTTCAAAAATTTCGGGTGCCTCCTTTTTGGTGATCTGCAGCGCGGTTAACTGAGGAGCCGAGATGGGCCTGTCTGATTGTATGGTAGAGACATCATTCCATGTATCAATCGTGCCTTTACCCTGGCGGAATGATGACCGCTTGAAGAGATCCATCAACCGCACACGTACACGCACAGTGAGTGTGATTTAGTGAATAAACAGCTTGTGATATTACTTCAAAGGAAAAATTTCACACCAAAGTGGCAGACAAAGTTGCAAAAAAAAAAAAGAACTTTTATTTGTTTTTGCTCACCTCACTTTGAGCACAGAAATTTCAGGATACCATACCATTCTAAAGTGCGTGCGGTCCTTATTGCTGCTAGCCATTTTCCCCATTTTTATGTTTGTGAGGAAGGGAGGGGGGGGGGAGGGAGATAATGCAAACTGAGACAAAAAAAAATGCTCTAAGATTTCTTAGAATTCATCAGGAAAGAGTGTAGCCGTATTTACGATAGATGGCACTTCATTTTAATTCCTTTAAAACATCACTAAAATACTGTTTATAATAAAAATAATGCACTATATATAGTTCGGAAACAAATAAACATTCAAAAAATCCCTGAGAACACATAAAACTAATAACAAAATCATGTAAATTATTTTCCCTTTAATATATTACTGCTTCAAAATTAGATCAGCGATTAGTGCCAAATGATCCGATGGGTATTTAGCATTTGGCAATGCATGATTTTCACATAGCTCAGACTCCGGCGGGATAGGCACTGTCCGTACTACATCGATGCTGTCCGAAGAAAAGAAGATGTAGTCAATGACTTCGCGAAAAGTGAGCGTGTAATTCGTCCATGGCATCGAAGGGTCTGTTCGGTCATAGGCGTCCATCAGTGCCAATGGGGCGTGCAAGTTTTCCTTAAAAAAGGCCGTGCGTGCTGGTCTCGCCTCACCTGAAGCATCGCTGGATTGTCCTTTTTCTGAGGGCTTGACCTCCAGGGCCGCGCCCCAGGAGGCCTGTGAGTTGAAGCCGAGACCGCGCAACTCTTCGTCGGAGCAGCCCAGCTGCCGGCTGCCGCCCCAGTGGAACAGCCCGCCCTTCTCCCACGAGACGTGGGCGGCCTCGAGCTGCCCGGTCGTCACAAGGCGATAGGCGCCCGTGGGGTGGGTGCAGTTGAAGTCCCCGCAGAGGACCACGGGGCAGGGCCGTCCCCCCCCCCCCTTCCCTGCCGCTATCCGGTGCAGCCGGTGCAGCAGCAGGTAGGCCTGCAGAATGCGGACGTGGCAGGCGTTGGCGTGGTAGTAAAGGTGGGTGGTGCCGAGCACCAGCATCACCCCTGTGCCGACCTCCCGAAGCAGGAGGGCGACCCCGATGGAGGACACGCGCTCCAGGGCCTCCACCAGCGCGGGGTGCGCGTGGAGCCGGGACGCCATCTCGGGGTGGTCCCGCGCCAGCGTCTGCCAGTTCAGCGTGAAGTCCTCTGACTCCATGAGCTCAAAGCGCGCTTTCCGATAGAATAGCGCGCACCCTTCCTTGGCGGCACCGCACTTAACCTTATAGTACGCGCCATAGCCGCAGGCCCCTAGCGCGGGCTCCAAGAAGCGCTCGAAAAGCTTCTGCCCACATTCCTGAAGGCAGATCAAGTCGGCGTGATACATCAGCAGCTCCTGAAAGATACTCACCTTCCGATTTTCAATGTCCAGTACCGCATCCGTCGCAAAAGGGTAGATGTATGTTTTGGAGTGCATCGACGTACACAAGTCGTCGTGTAGAATATTATAGGTTACAACACGAAAGGATGGGGAGGAAACGTACTGCGTCGTCTGCTGCCATCTCGTCATTGCAGGGGGGGGCTCTTGGACTGGAGAAATCTTCACCTGAGTCCAAATATCACTTTCGTTAGCGCCCACCCGTAAGAGGATGTGTTTACCGAGGTGGTCCTCGGTAGGGATGAAAACTGGTTCAGTGGACAGCACATGAAGCTCGTCCGTAGCCTTTTCTGAACCCTCCTCCGAGGCACCATCTCGGTGGTGTTTAGCATCTGAATGGCATAGACACCACTCATAATGCAATTTCTCACTTTCGACAAACAATGTTTCAATTTTGATGCACATCAGGGGTAACCCTACGAAACATTTGCTGGGTACCTCTATAGATTTGATTGTGGGTATGTTGTACTTAACCGTCAAATCCTCCTCACCCAACTTAATAAGACGGGCAAGTTTCCATAAGATGCGGTTTGGTAATGTAGTGTCCAACTCGACCAGGGTTTCTTGAAATGTGTTATTTTCGTGATTATTTTCCCCTTTATGGTCTTGGGTTATCGATGAAGACGAATTCGGGAGTTTTCCCGACAGCTCGATGCCCATCACGGTGATCTTTGGGCAGTCGTTCAGGATGTCCTCTTGCTTGAGCCGCTGGCCTTTGGACCCCTTAGCTTTGTCAGGAGCGTAAAGCATACAAATACGATTTAACACTTTGCTGGCCGCCTCATTTTCATCTCGAAACATACTCTTCGTTAATAACCCGTCCAATTCATCTGCTTTGCGCACGCATATATCTAGCGTTAGAATGGGATTGTTCTTCGGGTGTAGCACAACGATCGTATTGGGACTCTTGGTCAACCGTACAACTCCAGCGGTCATCTTGCTACTACCCGCCGTTGCCTTACCACTCCTACTTTTACTATTTTTCGAGTTGTATTCTACGTCTGTAACCCCCTTATCTCTAATACTCGTTCTCTTCATTGCGTGGTTATTGTTTACTTTGGATTCGATGGAACCAAACACGTTGTTAAGTATCCTCGAACCCGATGAGGAACCTAAAGATGAAAAGTTTGGATCCGAGCGATCGCTGAGCATGCGCTTTTTTTTTGCTAACGTCTGTGGATGGATATGAGAACCCAAAAATAATGACTTTATACGAAGACCAAAGCGATTACAAAAATCGTTCGAAACTTCAAAAACTATTTGAAAACTAATCCCGAAGGATGAAATATGCTGACCACGACCTGGTAAAGGGCCCTTTGCCTTATTAGTATGGCAATTTGTAATAAATTTGGTAGAATAAAATACTGAGCACGAAGGGTGATAACCCTTAGCCTGCTGTTTCAAAAGTACCGAACAGCTTCTAACAGTATAGAAACAATGGATAATAATTTCACGCGCTATGTGTGTTTTAGAGCTAAAGAAGCGACTTATTTTGCTTGAAATAAATGGCTTCATCAAAGGGTATTTGTAGGTTTGCTTTTTTCACAATCTCTGCGTAGCATAGATCCTCTTAATAACAGTATTAATGATAATAATTTTAAAAAGGAATGCGTTAGTGCAGTTGTTGCGATTGGCCATGTTTGACATGCTTTTACTTGCTTCAACAAGGTTCCCAGATGGTTTCAGCGTGTAGTTCATACATCTTCCATCGAAAAAAAAAGGAGTATTTCTATTTGAAAAAGCTTCCTATACTGGAACACTTTATTCAAAGCGCATGCTGCGCATCAATAAATATGGATAATAAAAAAGGGATGAGCATAAAACGATATAACTAACGCTAATGTAGCGATGTTATGTATTCAAGCAAAGGGGATAACAATATGGGCAAATTCCCTTTTCTTATTCAAGCCATTGCGCTATACTAAACCTCCGAACGAAGTCGCTAACTCCATCGTAGCTACAAGTTTCATAACCCTCGGTTTATTATGGGTGAGACAAAAGTGTGGGCCCTTTCCTTTTTCCTGCTACGTTGCAGGGGGTTGGCGCCGGCAAGCAAGCCAAGGGTAAAGTGGTCCTGACAAGGGAAAGAGGGAAGAAGTATGCGCCAATGCTTAACACCGCTCTACGCGATCATCCCACATAGGAACGTATAGCGGAGGATGTATAATAATAATAACTATAAAAAGGAAAAATATGTTGGCATCTGATATAGCATTCCGTCGTGGCATCTAAAGAAAGGGGGTTAAAATGCATCCCCTAAAGGCATCTCTCTTCCTTTCATCTCTTACCCTCATAACTTTCAACCTTTTGGGATTTCCTTATCCCCCCAATCCTCAAACTTAACCCAAATCTTCTCCTCGATCTGGGGGATATCTTGGAGAATTGGTTTGATGTAGAGGTGATACGCACATTGGGTTCGGTGGAAAAACCAACCCGTCAGACAAAGGATTGCCGACGCGTAAACAGAGCTCGCCGTAATATTCGCTCGACAAAACGCCTCATACGATGACGGCACCAAGACGGTATGCCATTGTAAAGCAGAGCCCTTTCCGCCATCCGCCGAAGCGAGATTTGCCCTATGGTTAACATGCCGATATCGGTAAAGCCGCATCACCTTATCCGCACAAAGCGCGTGTGCAGCGCGCGTGACTATAAAAAGGAGAACAAGACCCAGAAAAAGGCTTGAAAAGGGGAATATGGCGAGTGAGTGAGTAGCATAGGGCTTGATCATGGATAAAAACGTGAAAGTCGCGAACACGTACAGAAGACCGCCCACTGGGGTGCCCATCGCGCTACAAAGTCGGCCAATGAGAAGCGAGGTATGTAGATACGGCAATGCTATACTGCAGTAACCAATAAGAATAAGAAACTTTAACACATACGCACACCAAAAAAACATTCCGAAAAAAAAAAACGAAGAATTTAAATAATAGAGAATCACCACCACACTCCTTCTCCGTCTCCCACTCCAATCTACGATAGGCAAACTTTTCCTCGAAGATTAAGTGTTTGCCATTGATTCTCTTCTTGCACAACAGGTTTGAATATCAAAAAATATCCAAATAGATTTAAAAGTAAATGTGAAATAACACACACAAAAAGAACACCTCAATATGATAAAATGCACTTGTATTATTGATTTTAAGTATATTCACTGCCATTGAATAACCCTCTTTAAGGGTTTTTTTCAACAGGACCTTCTTTTTTCTATAGCATGTAACATAACTTCAAATATGTTCGGTACGAAGAGAAAAATGAAATCAGGGTAACCTGTAAAATGAAATTTTCGCAAAAAAAAAAAGTCCTGCATATCTGCCAATTTATTGAGTGAAAATTTAGTTAGATAAACTAACTCAAAACTCGAATAAAAATAGGCAAGTAAGATGCTAATACGCTCAAAAGCATCAAAGAGTCTAATTCTGTAGAGTCAATTTCACACTTCTATGATTTATGTTTCGGAAAGGTTTTCCGTAGTGCATCCATCTATAAGGTCCTCGAGCTCATCGATTGTTTTAGGTATGTTGTTGAGCGTCAACCGACGCACCACCGGGTTCTGGCGCTCGTGCTCAGCCGCATAGACTTCACTAAGCGTAGGATATGATTGCTGTGGTACACGACTGCTGGCAAAAGGGTCCTCCACATCCAGGAACATTCGAAATTTAGCCATTTCCTCAGCATTATAACCTCGATCCAGATGAGTTGCGAACACAATACACCGGCTCGGGTCTACGTGAATTTTTCTGGCCCCAAAGAAGAACAAATCCAGATGTGGCCGCCCTCTAATCCCTTGCTCCTGCGCCTCCTCACCATCAATGTAAGCAACAAAGTAGTTTGAAAGCTCGACTCGTTGTTGTAAAAGCCTTTTGAGAGATCGGCTATACGTTGCAACGCACGTGGCCAAGCCGTTTTGCGAGAGACCCTGAATCAGTCGGAGGAGGTTCCGGTTGAGAGGGGGAGCTGACTTCTCAAAAAGTTCCGACAACTCGGCTACTTTGGCGTTTGCCAAACCGAAAACAGTCTCTACAATTTCAGCATCGCTAGGCGCACCGAGGTCGAGTACTATTCCACGATCGAGCAAAACGTTATTGATACCAATATAAGTAATTTCCTTCTCCTCGGACTGATACAGCACTTTTTCAATAAACTCGCTCGGGCTCAGGGGGGGGATGTCGAGATGATGCAGGGTACGATAGTTCTCAAAAAAGTTCTCAAGGATCCGGTACCAGGAGAGGTAGCTCAATTCGTAAAAGTTCTCAAACAAACACTCCGGCAGGAAAACCGCGCCCTCCAGGCACCCCATTGGGCTATGACTAATACGAGGAATGGTCAACCGCAGCGTTGCCTGGCATCGGCGGAAGCCGGTGTGTAGGTGGATTCGGTTCTTCGTTGCGCCATGAATAAAGCGCACACTATCACCCGAAATGAGTTCATAAGTTAGAACCTCTGCGTTCAGCGACGTCTTGAGGGTTGCACCACGCCAGTGCACGACAAAGGAGTACCCCTTCGTGCAGGGGGGCAAAATCGGGTTCAGCCTCAGTCCATGCCGCGCTATGCTCACCCCACCAATTCCGCAAATAAAGCACAAAAATGCGGCCGCCATCGCGCTGAAGTGTAACCCCTCCTGATCGGAAAATATATTATCAAGATCCAGGTGGAGCAGGGAACGCAACAGCGGGATGGGCCGCGCTAAATTGCCCCTCGCGCGGCACTGTGCGATGCTCACCAACGCTAAAGACTCGGGCGAATCGAGCGTGCAGAGTGGGGAGTAATACGATAAGTTGCGCTCAAATTGGTAAGTTTCGAACTGCTCATGGTACATGAACATTCCAAGGAGTACGTCGGGCACATTCACAACTTTTCGACGATAGATTGAAAGTGGGTGGTAGTTGAGATGCAGTGGATGCTTGCATTCTCCCTTCCATGGGGGAAGAGTATCAAAATAGTCGTGCACCATGTAGACGCCGCTTTGATCGGTTTTAATCTGTATCGCCTCAGAAGCCTCCTGCATTTCTCTGATGTCTTCTTGCGTCAAATGGAGCTTCTGAAGTAATGGTTCGACCACCTCACCAAGCACCTCCTCTGATTCTTTGAAGAACTGGGCCGCCAGCCGTAAATGCTGTTGCACTGACAAGTTAACATAAAAGTTTCCCGGGGAGGAATCATTATACGTATCCATGCCGAAAAAGTTATCTAGGCGAAACATGGTACACCCGTAGAACCACTTCCCCAACTTTGGCCATACACGAGCCGTCTCCAGCATCAACTCCAACAACATCAGACGCTGATTGGTTGTAATATTGCCCACAGCAATGAGGTAAAGATGGATAAGATACCCGATTTCGGCGTTAATGTAGCGTTTGGGGGATGTGATGCCGAAGAAGGATTTTGATATCCCTTCGCTCATTGTGTGACTTGGGTATAACGCACCGTGAGATAAGAATAACGTTTCAGAAGCACTCCGGCGTGCCTGAGGCAACATGCGATGGAAGAACTTGAGAAGGTTGAAGGCGCTTTTTGGATCAACAAGGGTGTAATATATGCCATAGTAGATATATTGTGAAAGATTTGAATCAAATCCCTTGTTAACGCAGGACCACCCAGATAGCATGACGCCATTGGTTAGATTCCGGCTAATGTTGTGGAGACGATAAGCGGCGTAAAACAAGCCTAGATTAGTGCGGTTTGGAACAAGTTCTACCTCCAAATCAAGATTCAGATGGTAGGTGGACCAGAATTCATCCATCAATGCTTTATTCTCACGCACTATATCAGCAACAGGTGTGAAACTACGCCTGATGTTGCCTTTCGCATTGACACTGTGCCGCGCCTGGAAGGTTATTATCACGCTCGTGGGAACGTTATCCTTGGGAAGCATATAGGTAAAATATTTTTCGACGACAAACCGACGCTTGCGTTTGTTAAAAGAATCAAAGGCAAGGAAGGAAGATAAATGGCTGCGAGTGCCGTTGATAGGATTGCTTTCACAGAACGCGGGAGTAAACGACGGAAACGGACGCGAATCCTTATCGTTTGTATATGAGATGTCGTGACGGTTCATCAAGAGCGAAGTCATACCCTCATCGGAGTCATCATGCACTGTCGCTTTAATTTGTGAAGGAATGTGATGAGAGACCATGTTGCTATCCGTCACCACACATTGCACATCCGTTGTGGTACCAATCACAATGTTCGAGAGTAACGAGCGCTGCCACAGCTCATCCATCTGCTCCGACCCAACCACCTCCCACTCATCAATGTCCACAGTCAGGATTGCGGCAAACTCGGTTTTGTAAGACTTAGGTAAATTTGCGAAGGTACCAGAATGGTCGCGTACGTCAAGACAATCAATGCTGCCATCCAGCGTCTTAGAAATAAGGGTTGGAACCGGGTGAGTATCATCAAAATCAGACACTGGGGAGGTCGATCTGATGACTCTGAAATTTTTATAGCATAGTTGGGCACTCCACGCACCCAGATCCGAATTGTCCACGACACGAGTGTACTCAGTGTCGAAAACTAGAGATCCATCCGAACTCGTTACATCCTGAGACAGGCTCCGGTATGTCCCATCCCTTAGGCTTAGCCTACGCAATGGGATCGATGAAAAGGCAGCAAACTCTCCGTCCACGACACAATCTAAAGATAAGATGCATATTCGAGTCCCGTTATGAGATTGTGGAACCGGGGTCGAGGAGGGGATGCAGTTCTGGTGCTCTACTGTATTCATGGCATCATTAAAAATCACAGCCGTCTCAGCATACACTTCATTGTCACTATGCTGGTGCAATCCGATATTGCCATTAGTGCTGTACATAACACTATCTATAACGTTGTTACAAATGCATGGACTCGCTTCAGAGCAGGTAACCATATCCATGTCCTCTAGGGAAAAGGCGGACTTCGTGGGAATCCTGTAGTCCCACGCAAGAACTGGATTGATCATTTCAAACCTAACGCATAAACTAAACTAGAGTTATTTGAACAGAAGCAAATAGTCGTGAATAACTTCCCCTAAGTATACACGATAACAAGTTCACCTTACAAAAAGCAAATAAAAAAATTGCGTCCACACAGATTCTTGCCTGTATGGAGTTAAATTCGTTAATGGTTACCCTGAGAACACTATGGTGAATCTAAATATAAAATGAGATGGAAGTAAAAAGCGATGAACAACTATAAATTAAATTGTTAAATAACCTAGTCACAAGTCTGACCCCTTATTATACTTGTTAAATTTTTGGAAATGAGGAAAAAAGCGCTTTCATCGCTTTCAAATCCACCACCCCCATCCCCTTCCTTTCTCCTCTCTACCATATAGAATTTTTTTGGAGATTCTTTGAAAAGCAACGTACTTTCTTTTGAAAAAGAAAAGTATGCATGATAATTAAAAAGCTGAATAAACAACAAAGTGATTAAAGAAAAAAGAAAATATAAGAAAAAATAATTAACAAAGCTTTTGCCATACTATCACCCTTGTTACTCTTTTTTAGATAAGCATTCAAAAAAGAATAATAAACACTTAAGTCTATCCAAAAAAAAAAAAAACCATCCTATCTATCTTGCATTGAACCTTTAGATAGATATATCTATAGATAGATATATCGGTTGTTTATTAGACCAAATACGAGTCTTTAATAAGCTTAGTTATCGTCTTTTTTTCCTCATGAAAAGGTAAAATGACTATATTATTTTCTATAACCTTTCTAAATCTAGATCTTGCAGAGGCTATCATACCCTTCACTGAAAAGGATGAAATATGCTTCACCGCCATATTTGGTATCTAATGTAATCTAATGATTCTATGTTGGAAGAAAACCAAAAACCGTAGCAGCCTCTGAAATTATTTTCCCACCTGAAGAATTTGTCACCTACTCTAGATGAAGTTTGCACCCGTATCTTTTCGATATATTCATCATTTCAAAAGATCGGTCTTTTCCCCCCATTCCATCGCCTGAACACTAGGGGACAATGATGTCTGATGTTACGCTTGCATGGCCTCCGTACAAGTTCCAGTACTATGGGCAAAAAGTCGAAATGTGTGCGTTCACCCGCTCGGAGTACAGCACCGTTCCCACAGCCGCGGAGATCGAGAGCGGGTGCTGTGGGGCGTGCTCGCCCCCTCCCTTTGCTGGCCCGCCGCGCGTAGAGATGACCTCAGAAAGGGAGCCCGGCCGCCCCCGCTGCTTTGCGGGCTGCGCGAAGTAGAAGTAGTCGTCGTCCGCGTCTGCAGAGCACGGGAAGGCAGCGGCGGTAGCCACACTCACGGCCTGCTGCCCCGCCGGGCGCACGCACTCCCGGTAGTACTCCGGATTGACCGCGAAGGGTCCCGGCGCGATGCTGATCGCTGACGGGGCTGAAGGATTATCCTGCGCAGCGTCCCTGCTAACGGCGCTTGGAACCGTATGCGTGCAAGCAGGCGCCGCCGCGGTGGGGGAGAGATGCATGGAAGGCCCCGGCGCGATCGATACCGACACCTCAGTACTTGCCGAGGGAGGAAAAGGGTAGTCTAACACTACCTCTGGGACCCACAAGGAGAAATCGGAGGCTCCTAAAACAGGAGACACGTCGGGCGACGGGGCTAGTGCCCACGAATTTGCGTAGCGCTTATGATCCGGAAGAGCCCACTGATTCCAAGAGAGATGCCTTTTCAGAGGCCGAGTCTCCATGTCAACAGCTTTCACAACCACCGGTTGTGGTGCGTCATCAGAAACCGCTACGACCACGGCGTCGTTGGTGCATGTCCTACCAGTCTGGGAGTTCGATCCCTGGCGCCCACACAAAAACTCTGCACTGACGAGCGGCACCACGTCCGGCGGCGGGCTTACCGCTGCTGTGCTTTTCTCCGGCAACACGTCGTACAAATCTGTTTCCCGGGCATCCCTCTCAATGCGGAGAGGGCAAAGGATCTGTGAGTGCGGCACAGCCTCCCTAGGTGGCGCCGCGGCTCCCATCGCCTCGTCAGACCGCGCAGGACCTTCTTCCTCTTGCAGACCTCCTCCCCCCTCCTTCTGTACGTCATTATTGCTGAGTTTTCGAGAACCCGCTGAGTCTTTCAAAGCTCGAATCGTTGACAATCCAGGGGCGTCCATGCTCCTCTCACCAACTAGCTTCGATGAAGAGCGGACGCGCAGTCCCCTTGCTGTGTGCAACGACGAGCCACTTCGAGGACTAGCCGAACACGCCCTCATCATAGAACGTTTTCGCGCCTTGGGCGTCAAAGTCACTTTGGGTGTCAGCTGCTTGGCGCCGGATGCGGAAAGGAAACGGGAGGTAAGACTCTGAATCAGAGCCGTGAGCTGACGCAATAGATGCTCATAAAGCTTTCTCAATAGTGGGTCCTGTGGGGTATCGGAGGCCTTGTCCCCATGCCCACCATTCGGACCCAATAAACTTACCTTCGACGCCATTCTTTCCATTTTTACCTTTGCTTCGGCCAAGGGTAGGAGCTTAAAGAGTGATATTACATGTTTCGGTGATACAGAAGAGGCTCCAAGGTTCACACCTTCTACTATACTTTCGAAAGACTTGCTAGGATGATCATGTACAGCTAAAGATTCAATTGGGATATGAGGTGCTGGAGCTTCTGGTGTCGTTGCGATGACGGGAACGAGGGGTCGCATGGGTGCATTCAGCGGCGGTACAACTAGCCGTTCCGCAGTATTCAGAGTAGGAGCATTAGCAACGTTGCCGCTAACAATCGCTACTTGATTTGAACCCTCTCTACTGCTGCTGAACGTGCTTTCACTATCTGAAGACGACGTCAGGAGGCGGCCTTTATGCACCGGTGGGGCAGGAATCAACACTTGCGTAGACGCCACTGGGAGATCAACCTTTCCAGATAATGAATCTTCTGTGGAAAGCACAGCTTGCGACTTACCTGTCGGAGGTTGCTTCGCTTCTGAGCTACTCAACGCATCGGTGAATTCGAGAGCTGCGGTCTGAACGGCTGCCGCGAGTTCGGCGACTTTCAGCAAGAGTGAGGTCGAGTTCTGGGGTGCGTGCTGGCTTAGCAGGGTCTTCACTGCTGTTGTCTCGTCAAACCCAACTGCGGCGGGAACCAGCACCGGCTGCTCTACCAGATTACTCATCGCGATAATAGCGGCGTTTTCTCCATTCACCAAGGACGACGAGGCGCTGGAGTCATGGGCCCAAGCAGTCTGCCCCTGCAAGGATGGTTGCACTGCCAAGTTTGCAGGGATTTCCAGAGCAGCTGAAGGCTGGGGAATCGTTCCCGCAGTGGTCTCGACCTGCTTCGTCTCTGGACGCTGATCAACCCCGTGCTTGCAGTGTTCTTCAAGCTTCTTGGCATTTTTTGCAATAGTGCCTGCTCGCTCCTTAAGAACATGCCACTCCTTCTCAACAATTGAGACGGTAGCTTTTTCGGGATCCGTGCAATGACCCACCCCCAAGATCCGCATGAGGGGCTGCGCCACCTGAGGACGCAGCGGTGCCGAGCTGCCAGCCATTTTACCAGAGGAGGCTGTGCGTAAAGTAGCTTCGTGTGGTGTGGACCCCTCAAGTGCTCGTTTGGCGTGGCCGCTGTGTCTATCGATAGAGTAGTTCCTGCGCGGCGTTTTAACCGTCAAGACTTTATCGTATTTCTCAGTCAACGTCTTTATCACCTCTTTATGCCTCTCTGCGGCCGCTACAAGATTATCCACTCGGCGCGTGACGAACTTATTAGTAATACGATTCATTTCGCGAGTGAAGCTGTTAACAGTATCATGCATCTTTGCGACGGCCTCAATAAAACCATTTTTTTCCTCCCAATGTACCCTTCGCAGGGACTTGTTAAGCCTTTTCATGAGTGACAACTGACTATTAATGCTCTGAAGGATCTGTTTAATCACAACACGGCGGAGAGGCTTTGCCGCAGAATAGTCTTCAAGTTTCCGCCCAGCACCCCTCGAACGGTTCTTTGTCTTAAAAGCAGTAACATTTGATGAGGAACCTTTCATGGATTTGACGACATCCCGCATCTGACGGCTCAGAGAAGTGCATTCCTCGAGAATTCGCACGCGGGCCTCCCGATCTGGCACATGGCCTGGAAAGGAGTTCATGTTGTAGGAAGTGAAACTGTTGCAGCACTCCTCGCTTCGCTCCATAAGGAGCTCAATCTGCTCGGGGTCAAGATACAACGTCGGCTCCATCTCTTCCTTCTCCTCTAGCATAATTTTGTGCATAGTGGAATTGATGGCAGCGTTTCTCTTTTTCAAAAAATCTTCCTGTCGGTGTACAAATTTTTTGAAGTGCTCGGGCAGCTCGTTGGGGTCCTCCTCAACCCCAAGCTCGTTGACATGCGTCTGATCACCTGCCTTCGCATTCGCCCGCTTTTCTGATTTCATTGGAAAGGTAAGCACGAAACAGTCATCTAGGACTGAGTAGTGGTCAAAAAAAGAGAGGTCCCCCTCCCTTTTCCCGGCGTCCGCTCCAGCGCCTTTGCCCTGTCCAACCGTAACGCGAGTAGATGATGACGCGGAGGTGGTACGATAGCGCGGCTCGCCCGCCTGTCGCCACGGGAAGGCCTCTCGGCTTTCAGAGCGGGGTTTCGCCGGTTTGTGACCCCTCGGGACATTCGTAAGGCCGCCGTAAACGAGAAGGGAATTGTCATCGCCGCAGGCCGCGCTCGTTGCAAACACCATGGGCGGCAAAGGTGGGGAGGCCGTGAGTTTCGATCGCCACCGATACTCCCCCTCCGGCTTCGGTGTCAAGCACAAGGAGATTGCCTGTGTCGCGAAATCCGCGCCCTCGTCGAGCGAGGCGGACTCGAAGCCACCTATCACGAGCATATAGCCCCCAACCACGCACGCCGTATGGCCCGCACGGGGCAGGGCCTCCTTCGTGGGCAACCGCTCCCACGTCTCCCTGATGAAATCAAAGGCCCAGGTGTCGTCGCAGCACCGGTTGCGCGCATCGTAGCCGCCGTACACTATCATATAGTGGCCGTACTGCACGGCAGAGTGCAAATACCGCGGGCCCGGTCCCGCACTCCCGTCCTCCCACCCCCCTTTGCTGCCCTGCTGGTCCGCGTCAGGGTCCCCGCCCTGGATAAGGTAGGTCTCGTAGCCCGGAAGCCGGATCGCGAGGAGCTGCCCCGAGACGAAGAGCTCCTCCGTCAGGCCGCCAAAGACGAAGACCCGGTCCTCGAAGGCGACGGCGGTGTGAAAGGCCAGGCGCACGGGCTCGAGCGGCTGAACCGCCCGCCAGCGCTGCCGCTGGAGATCCATTTCGAAGAGGAGGGGGACGAATCCGAGGGCCGCGGCGGCCGGGGCGGGGCCGGCGAGGAGCAGCCGCGCCCGCAGCGCGCGCGCGGGG
>MJCC01000005.1:206076-242941 GCA_001766655.1 Phytomonas francai
GGCCGGCGGGCCCCCGCGGGAGGGCGTTCAGCACCTCCGCCCAACTCGCCGCAGCCGCGCGGGCGCGGCCGGTGCGGCGGCCGGGCCCGTCCCCCCCGGGATGGAACCCCACCGACGTATCGATCGCCTCGCCCCTCGAACCCCCTCCTTCGCTACCCTGGGAGTCGTTAGGGACTTCCTCAATGCAAACCCGGATGCCATTCCCGACAGAGAGGGAACGGTCTTTCTGCTTTAAGATGTCCTCCACGCGGATAAGGTGGGGGTATAGAGGATGGCCATTGGAGTCTACCAACTCAATTTGGACATCCTCGTATCCTTGTATCGTATGGCTCTCCATACAAGTAATATTTTTGTATTTTAAAAAAATGGAAAACTTTGAGAACAGTGTTATAAAATAAAAGAAAAAAGACCTTCTTGTAAGACTCTAATGCGTCTTCTTCCAGGCACCGGGTCGAGGTCGGGGGGGGGGGGATAAAAATGGAAAGCAGTAACGCAACGAAACCAAAAGGCAACTCGAAAGAATAAGCACAAAATTAAAAACCTAATAAAGTTATCGGATTTCATTTTTCCATCTCGATGAATATTTCTCACATTTTAAAAAAATGTGGAAACGTTTCATCAGAAAAGCATTTTACAACTGCTCACTCCATGGTGCTCCTTCCTTACACACCCTGTGTGGGTGTTCCTCTTTGTTCCCTTCTCTTTCGGTGAGTCAGGTTGTCTTAGCCTTCACCCCCTGCGCAACTAGTTTCTTCAGAACCAAAGCGGCCTCCGCATTACCAATTTCAGCAGAACAGAAAAAGAGATCACTCACCTCGAGAAGCCATTCAGGTTCTACCGGGGATGCTACGCGGACAAACATGCCGTCCTCGCCGTGGACCTCCAGTCGGTCGTACATGACCCACATCGGGCGCATGCGACTTTTACTACTCAACACGGACTGGCGGTGCATCTGAATAGGCTGCCCATCGCGAACAGTGAGATATTTGTTTGCGTTAGGGGACAAATACGCGACTTGCGTAAAGAAGCCTTCCAAGACTGCACGGCGTAAGGCGATCGTGTTGACGGTATTTGTCCCCTTTTCATAGGTTGAGCAGACTGAAATATGGCTCTGCGCCATCAAGTCTCGAAGTTTTTGGTAAATCTGGACGGCTTGCTGGAGCGCCTGATGGCGTAAAAAATTACTCCGGCAATACCTCTCTCCCTCGGTCTGGTTCTGGAGGTAGCTGTGGAAGGTAAAAAACAACGTCACGTGGTCGCCATCCGGGTGGGCGAACTGGGCGCGAACCTGATCCACCTCGGCGCCACGAGAGGGAGGCCGGACAAAGATATTTCCAGCCTCGAGCATCGCAGCCACGACGGCGACGTCCGCCGCGCAGCCGTGGGTCTCCGCCTTCAGCAGCATTCGCGAAATCCAGGCATCAACCGGAAAGGTCGCCATTCGGGCACCGAAGGCCGTCAGCTGAAGCGCGTCGTCAACGGCCTCGAAGAATAGAAGCTGATAAAAGGCATCCTCAAGGGCGTCCTGGGAGGGGGCGTCGATAAAGGGAAACTCGCACAGATTACGCACCCCCAACTTGAGGAGCAGAAGCACGGTGTTGACAATATTCGTGCGGAGGATATCAGGGTGGGTCTGAGGGGGGAAAAGGCTAAACTCTGTGGAGGTGTACAGACGATAGCACTTTCCAGACCGCGTACGCCCGGCGCGACCCTTACGCTGCTCGGCCGATGCCTTGCTTATAACGGCCGGAACAAGGTAGTCCACGCGAGCCTGAGAGTTATAAAGACTCTGCTTTTGATAGCCACAGTCCACCACATAGACAACGCCGTCGATCGTAAGGGAGGTTTCCGCGATGTTGGTCGAAAACACAATTTTCCGTACGTTCGGTGGCGTTTGTTGAAACACTTTCTGCTGCTCAGAAAGACTAAGCGAACCAAACAGTGGTAAGACAACCGCCTCAGCCGGCCTTGACAACACCGCCTTGGAGAGCAAATCCCTTTCCAAGACCTTAGCTGTCTCCACGGAGCTGCGCCCTAGCTCAGCCTGCGTGGCTGCCACGGCGCGCTCAATCTCGGCCTCGCCCGTCAAAAAACATAAAATATCACCCTCTGGCTCGCCCTGGTGGATACTGCAGACGCATCTCACCGCCTCTGAAACGTAGTCTTTCACAGGTCTTTGCATGTAGAAAACCTCCACATCGTGCATGCGGCCGCTCACATGCACAAGCGGGGAGTTTGGGAAGAAAGTTTGAATCTTCTCCACGTCCAGCGTTGCAGACATCACCACAACACGGAGCGTGGGACGCCTTGATAAGAGCTGCTTAAAAAAACCCAACAGCACATCGGTGTCTACCGTGCGCTCGTGAGCTTCGTCCACGACAACCACACTATATTTCAAAAGATCGCGATCGGAAGAGGTCTCACCTAGCAGCATACCATCCGTCAGGTATAAAATTTTAGTCTTATCCGAACTTTTCGATTGAAATCGAACATTAAAACCGACCTCTTCGCCAAGAATAACATCCATCTCCTCAGACACACGCGTGGCGACGGAGATAGCCGCAATCCGGCGTGGCTGAGTACATCCTATTAGACCTGGGAAGCTAACTTGCATTTCGGCCAAAAAGTGCGGCACCTGAGTCGTTTTACCGCTTCCAGTCTCACCGAGAAGGAGCGTGACTTGATTGGCAAGAACGGTTTTTTGGATGAGTTCCTTTTTCCCGAAAACAGGGAGCTTGTGTCGAGCTTCTAGCAGCTTCAAGTAGAACGAGCTATAGGGGCGCCCCGTAAAAGGATTTTTCTTCTCCATGGCTTTGGATGAGTCTGCTGTGGAGGATAAAGCTTGAACGGGGGCAGCGCTGATCTTTTCATCCACGGGGGGTTCAATAAAACGAGCTTTTTTTAGGACGGGCAAAGGCTCAAGAACATCGGCATCGGGGCTTTTACCATTTGTATAGTCATTATTGTGATTCATGAAGAATCGAACCACTTTCCCTTCTCCCACACACTAAGCCCTTTTTTACAGAATAAATTGTACGATGTAACTAGAGATTAGATATGTTCAAGCTATTTGACTAACGGTGTCTTTTTCCCATGATTTGAGTTGAAGAGATTCTAATTAGCCATGGCATATGTCATTAATAATCTGAAATAATTACAGGTAGAACCATTAAAAGGAAATCAATTCCCATTTAAAAAAAGGAAGAAAATTATTTCTGGTAATTTCATATCTTGAATGAAGATAAAGAGTATGTAAAAGAAGAAAAACGAACTACCTATTGAAATAAAAATGAAATTAACTCTTCAGCAAATACAATTGCCGATCTTTGAAGCATAAGCATTTATTCCTAAACAGTATATAAATATAAATATATATATATATGTATATATATATATGTATATATATATATGTATATATATATATGTATATATATATATGTATATATATGGACATCTATAAAATTAAAGATAAAAAATGCTGCCCTTGAAAAAAATCATAGAAATCGAATTTGATAAATACAAAATTTTTAGCAAATAAAGCTCCATATTCTTGAAAATATACTATTTTGGTTTACACTTTTCCTGTTTAACTTGCATATAGGCTTTATAGATTAATATGACCCCTCTGCATTCGCTTCTATAATGGATAGGCTCGAGAAAAAAACACAGAAGACACAAATTCATATCAACTTATTTGTCCATATCTCCATCCTAAATATTTGCTTCACAATACATCTTCATGATTCTCACGATTTGAAACTACGAAGTTGGTGTATAGATGAAGCCCTCACTTTTTTTAAAAAAATACAAGGATGACGATAAAGCAAATGGAAACTATATAAAAAATAATAATAAATGATTGCCTCAACTCAAAAAATAAAGCAATAATTTCTAGTTTGGATAAAGATAACTCTATTTTCTTTCGAACCTTTTTTGCTACATACATATACACTTAACAAATTTATTTGAGGGGGAGAGGGGGGGGGAATAACCTAAAAAACGTTCATTATTTATCATGAACATCATCAGCATAAGGTATAGTTTTTAAAAAAGCAATATATAGATATATATATTATCTTTTCCATAAATTCTTCTCTCACCCTCCCCCCCCCTCCCCCCCCCATCATGCACGCCTATGACGAAATTTCTGTCTTTAAGGCTTTACGGGGTATGTTTTGAGAGTTCATCGGCAGAATCACAGATGCAACTGGTAACTCAGATTGCAACAGCTCTACCTTAGCAAACCCTATTCCAGGGATCTCCAACTTCACCCTATATTCAAGAGGCTATTCCGCTTTTTTTAAAAGCTGAACGCTCCTTTTCCCCCCACCTTCCCCATTCTTGCGTGTATGCTACTGTTATTTGCGCGATTTTGCTGCGACTTTTGCACAGCTACTTATTCCGATGTCATGCAAATGGCCGGAATGCGACCTTCGTCGTTCTCAACTTCAAGCGGATTTTTGTGAGTAAACTTAACGACCTCAGAAAATTCTTTTTCTTTGAAAGTGTTAGTGTTGTAATTTAGTATTTTTACAAGGTTCTCCTTACGATCCCGTGGGTCGATCATGGAGTGCTGCTTTATGGGTTTGAATAACTGTGGAAGAGTGACATCAATGGCCTTTTTCAATTCAGTGTGTAACCTGTTCTTCTTGAGGGCTTCCAAATCGGGGAATTTACTCGAATCGATCCGATTTAGAAATTCCTGAAGTTCCCCGCAAGTGGGAAAGTCGGAAGGGGAGAGAGAATAATCCAACGCCATAGTTTTGGTTAAGTCGCCGTAGTCTCTAAAAAAGTTTTTCTTGGCCTTGGCTTTTCCAATAAGAAATGGGATACGTGATCGGTAGGTTGCACATATCATAACAAAGATCCAAACATCGCGCGCGCGCCTGAGCATGGATGTCACTCGTGTATCGATCGTCTGCAAAGGCACTTTTTCAAATAGCTCGTAAAGAAGATCGACTTTCTCGGATTCAAAAATCTCATGATCGGTGTTTGGGGCGTATGGCTTATTCCATAGGCTGCATACGTACACACGTGGTGGCTCTGTCGAGCGAATCAGGTTCGAAAGGTTCCAAAACAAGGCCCCGTAAACCCGTAATAGCTCCTGTGGCCGAACCGAATCGGCTTTGTTCAAAAGAATTCGCACCTTACCGTAGAACCCTTTCAGCGATGTGTTGAAGAGGCACTGCAGCTCCGGGCCGGTCTCGAGCTTGGAGGGGTCAAAGAAAACAAAGACTAAATCGCTCTTCTCAACGAACCAGCGCGCGACGTCGGCGTACTTATACTTCCGGGTGTGGTTCGCCGTGGAGGCCTCCAAGATGCCCGGGGTGTCGATAAGCGTAAACGAGCGCAGGAGGGAATGCGGCGCGAGAATGCTCGTGAAGTGGTCCGCGAACTCGTCTCCGAAACGCGAGAGCCCGCGAAAGGGGCTGTTGGGATCCCCTATAAGGACCTTACCAGTGATCTGTTCGAGCTTCTCGCCGTAGGAAATGACGGTGAACTTGTCCGTGACCGGCTGCGGCCCGGTTAAGAGCACATCATGCTGAATGAGGTAATTGATAACCGTTGACTTTCCGCTTGAGAAAGGTCCGAGAAAGGTGACAAAGGGAAGCTTCTGTTTCATCGTATCGTCGAAGGAAGAACGCCTGAAGCTCTTGAAGTGGTACTCATGTTCCAGCGGCTCTACAATATCCTTATAAATAGTGTTTAACTTAGTGAGGGTCTCATCAACTTGGTTGTTCCAGCCTGCCTCATTCAATGACTTGGAATCCTCTTCTTTCCATAGGAAAGCCTTGCTCCGGATCATTCTGGAAGGTTAATTGGTATGGTTTAAATCTTAAAAAGTGTTATGTCTTCTGTGAAATTAGAGCCTATGCAAGAGGAATAACAGTTAAGATTACAGCATGTGTATACGGAAGGGTAAAAATGGGAGCAGTGAATATATAAAGCGACTTGTATTCTTCATCGAACCAAACGCTCCATCGTTTTCTTAGAGATGAAATTCAAGTTTAGCATTCAGCCACAGTATGATAGTGAAGGCACCGTCATCTATGGGAAACAAAAAGGTGTTGCAAATAAAGACAACACTTGAACGCGAAAAAAGATGAACAGAAGGCAAGAAAGTACAACACAGACATATTTATATCGATCTGTGTGTCCACATCAGTTCTATTTAAGATTTGAATGTTCATTTCAACTGTGCCGAGTTCCCAAAATACGAGTTCAAGATTCGTTTTACTGTTGGCCTAACCGGGCGCACATTGCTCTGGGTGCGTTCCGACAAAACAATGCTAGGCTCCTCCGGCGATTTAGAACCGTAGAGTGCAAGAAAGAAAGGAAGTATCGAAGCGGTGGCAGGTGAGCTTACCCCCCCTACGCTTTCCGAACCCGTGTGTTTCAATACAGCATCCGACCGAAGTCGACGCCGTGTGGGTATCGCTGCCTGTGCATTCAATTGATTGTGATCACCTTTCGGGGGATCGCTTCCCATCTCATCCTCATCCGAAAAGCATTCCTCCGGGATAGGCAAAAACACACGTATTGCCATAGGCAGGTTAGACATCACATTCTTCACCAATGCCGAGGCTGCGGTCGATGAGGTCTGACCGATAAACGGGCCTTCTGAATAACCACCCTTCTTCGTGGGAATTGAATCCTTCATGCCTTCATCGGTCTTCGTGTATTCATTTTTAGAAACGCCCCGAGCGCTATCATCCGCTTCCGCGAACCTCACCTTTTTGGGAAAATTGTAAGAGATTTGTTGGCAGTCACCGCCACCGAAGAAAAACCGCTCCTCTCGAATGGGTAAACTATGTGGAGGCCGCGTGGTGGATGTCTCAAGCAACATCTTCGCTAAGCCATACTGAATCTGTCGTAGCACGTCCATTGAAAGCAGATACGGAAGCATCCTTCTCTCCTCGCAGCCCTCTTCGTCCGCCGCAGGCGCCTCTTTTCGCGTGGGGATCTCTCGTTGGCAATGATGATAAAAAGGAAGCGCGGAGGCCCGGGTCGGGGGTGATTCCAGCACCGCCACGGAGAACATATCCACCTCCCACGCGAACGCTAACCGCAGCGCATCCTCTACAACCGTTGGCAGCAAACACCCCCTCCCACACGTCGCCCTCACCCCGTCCATTTCTGCATCCTTGCGGGTCCGCGCGCGCGCGCCGTCCGCTTCTAAAGACGACGGGCTCTCCCCCACCCCCCCCTCGGCCCCCGCAAAGGTCGGCGGCAGCTCCCACAGCAGCACGATATTCGCGCCCCACAGCCGCGTATTGACGTTCACCTTCAGCTGCGCGTGCCCTGGGAGGGGCGAAAAGCCGTCCAAACCCGTGCGGGCTCCCAAAAGGAGCTCCGGGACGTCGTTGTGGGCCTTTGTGGGGTGCAAAATCTCGCGCGCCGGGCTCCGCTCGGGGGAAATAATCAGCAGCATGGAATGCCGCGAATGCGCAAGGCGCCTGAGGTGCTCCGCGGCGGCCGCCTCCTCGAGCTGCGAAGAGGCCGCGCCGCCGGGGTGGAAGGAGGCCAAACAGGACGTCAGACAGCTCACAGGCGAAATATTCACAACCAACTGACGAAGGGGAGAGGAAAAGGAAGAAGAAGAAAGGGGGGGAGGGGGGGGGTAATCGCCCGGACGAGGCGCTTTAAGATGCCCGTAAAGGGGATTCTCAAGCAGCACGGAACGCATGGGAACGACCACGTCGGCGTTCGCCTGCACCGGCGACGCGGACGCACCCAGGCGCCGCGCAAACGAACTCACGCTGAGAATGGGGTTATAACGCGGGAAAGAGCGAGCGGGATCGCTATCCTCGTCGACGGCCCGCCTGCCCGCCGGATAATCCGCCCCACCCTCGCGATCTCGCACGCCTCGCTTGCTAGGGGGGGAGGCAAAGAGGGAATCCCTCCCGCTCGACACGTGCGTGGCCGCCCGCATTTCCTCCAACGCGGAGGCCCGCAGGACCTCGTTGAAGGCGCGCTGAAGCTCCCTTTCGAGGCTCCCGGACGCGGCCGCGTGCGCGGCGCGAAGGGACCGGAGCTCCGCCTCGTGCTTTCCCACCAACCACTCCATCACGGCGCCGTCGACGACGACCTCGTCCACGGCGACCTCGAGCAAGGAGGAAAGCCAACGACGATGGCGCTCGCGCAGGTCGTCGACCTCGCCCTCCTGCGCCCTCGCCAGGTCCAGATATTGCCGATTAAACTCGAGAAAACAACACGCTATCCTTTGAATGAGGTGCGAATGACGCCTGATCAATGATAAAAGCCAGACGCTATTCGAGAGAGAGATTCGCTCGCTATCGACCTCGTCGGGCAGCCCCCGTGCGGTGTAAATTTCTAGCGCAATCGCCCTGGCCTCGCTGCTTAAACACGCATCGGGATAAGGTGATGCGTGGAGTAGGGGTAAACGCACCTGTAGAAGGGCTAAAGGATCTTTTCTTGTTAGGTCTAAATCACCGATCGTAACGACGGGAATGTCATCGTCGCGAGCGCTCCTATTAGCAGAGGGGAGAATGCTATTGGAAGACGGCAGCGCGGCGTGCATAAATGTATTCCATGAAGTGGCAAGTTCCTCTAACATATTTGGGTTTGCATTAATATACATTTTTTTAGTATTATTGATGCAAGACAACGACTAAAACCCTATTAGGCTATTTTCACATCCACGCCCTATATGTGAAACAAACAAAAAAAGATGAATACAAGTAATTTTCTATAGCATGAGAATAAGTGAATAAATTAAAAAGATTACTTTATCGCCTCAGCGAATCCCTCGCACCACTTTATTATGTTTGACTTTAAGTAAGCTACAATGTGCGTAGTAATTTTTTGTCGCGGGGATATGTATAAATGAGTTTATCAATTTTTTTCGGATACGTAGCTTGCTATGTTTATACTCAACAAAAACTTTAGCATCAAAACGAAGGCTTTTAATGGCATAAATCAAGAATAAAATAAATTGAACACTGGTTGGGATACCAAACGGTAAATAATTTAATGATATCACTTGAGGTGAAGGTATTGACGGCGTTTCTGCACCCCACCCCAACCAACTCGGAAGCTGCGACCGCACCTCACCAGTGCATTTTTTACGCAAATTTTTCCCTCAAAGTATTTGACTCATTCACATAAATGAATCTAGATTATGGTCGATACGAATAAATAACAGGGGAAAATGATGTATCGCATAAATTAGTATCAACATTCGACACATAATAGCTGCGCACATTAATATATGAGGATTTTTCCCTTCTAATAATATGAAGGCTTCAAAAAAAAAAGAAGTATATATTTTTTTGTATACGTGTATGCAAGTTATTATACCACTGTGAATTTGACTTGGGTGAATAAAGAAAAGATACTGTTTTTAATAAGTTACGAAAGCATAAAATAAAACACTCAGTGAAACGGGTTTGGAATTACTCAGACACTACCAACCTGATGCGCTGTCTCGGCATTTTCTGAAAACGATTCTTTAAGTACTGAAACGAGCTCATCAAAGTCCGAAACTTCCTTCCTAAAGTGAAACCTAATACCATACTGGTCAACAAATGAGAGAAAAGAAGTTGCCGCAGACGCATACAACATTCCCTCCTTAAAATTGTGCGATAAAGGGCATATGTAAATCATAATGGACTTCTTCTCGTTGGAATCAGTGGGATTATAGTGGGTAAGCACGTAGCGATGATCGGTCTCTGGAATAATCTCTCTCAGATCGGATAAATCCCCGATTCGATTCACCAAAACACGGTCCACCACGATCTCGCTATTCTTTATCATAAAAGCTACCGTATCGACAAGACCAACGGCGTATTTTTGCAATGAATCCTGCGCTTCCTTCGAAAAAGGTAATATAGTTACCGGAAATATGCTCGTCGGTGGCTTGACCTCCATCGCTGAGATATCCTTCACTAAACGCTTCGATTCCGTCGGCAAATCATCATAATTCTTTTTCTTCAAGTCCTCGAAAAGGCTGGTTTGAATCTCAGAAATATTGTGGACCCAAATCGTAAAAAACTCTAGAGGGGCCAGGCTTTTGGAAATATTCGAAACACCAAAAAGGTATTTAATGGATTCACACGAGTGAAAACCATCAGCTATGTAAATAGTCAAGCATAAAGTGCCATCCGGCAAACGCATTACGATGTAGGCAGCTTTAGCTTTGTACCTTCGTAGTTCGAAGCGTAGCAGGCATAAATTATCGGATAATGGACCGCTAAATGGGATCGGATCACACAGATTTTTCAGCTCTTCATTTTCAATGCTTATAATGAGAAATGATGAAAAGGTTTGCGCCTGGAAAGTACGAAGCGACGAGACCAACTTCGCGTTGAGATCTAAACTATATTCAAACATATTTAGAAAAGAAACTGAATTGTCCCTCGACTCCTCCCTCACATATTATATATATATATATATAAGTGTACGTGTGAGTGTTCTCACCTTGATCTTGTTTTGTTTATAAATAAAACTTTTATATATAAACAACACTTTCTAGAGCCTAAATATTAAGATGAAGGTCAAGACAAGGTGAATAAAGTAAAGAAAGCAACTGATATAAAGCTCTTATATATTGACTCATTAGATACACATTTTTTAAATAGAGACATAAATGGAGGAAAGAGAAGTCGTCTCACGGATTTTCACTTTCGATTATTATTATTTTTTTGGGAGGGGTGAGGGAGATGCGATTGTTACATTTCAACAGACAGAGTATCTTCCCTTCACTCTTTTTTTGATTTTCGCATTCTGTCTGATACGGTTGAGGAAACTGATGAAAATACAGAAATCTCACATGCATCAAAATTTTTATTGGTTACTGTAGCACTCTTCTTTCGTTATATCTAACTCTTTCAATTGTCTGCACCTGCAATGATACACAAATGAAAGTGAACCGAGAAGAAGCCTTTTGCACCTAACATCTTGATCTAAAAGCATTCTTGTGGCCCAATAAATCCCGCTGAAATAAACCCAAAAGAATACTCCCTCTGTAACGCCATGCGCATCAAAAAAAAAAAAAGAAGCCCACTCAAAAAAAATTATCGATCCAAAACATGCGATGGGTGGAATTTTTTATTATAGGAGTATCCGTAACGGTTTCTTCTTCCTACGACTCATCCAGTGCAGCGCCCTTTCACCCCACTTTGTTTCCCCCACCCCCAATGCGACCAAACGAAAACGAAATTACCAGAAACCCCCAAGAACGGAGGGAGAGGAGAAGGGAGTTCCAGCAATACGACTACTACTACTGATAATAATAATACGAACCAGGAAAGAGCGAAAAGGGCGAAATCCTAGAATAGTTCAAGACTCCCTCTCCTCTTTTCCTATCCTGCGCGAAGGGCGAGGACCATGTTGATCGTGACCCCGGCCTGGATCCCGCAGCTGGCGAGGGTGCTCTCGTCGTCGAGCTTCCGGCCGGCGTGGACGAGGCAGATCATCGTGCGCGGCACCCCCTCGGCCTCCTCCAGCCGCACCTTGATGTCGGCCACGGTGTGGTCCGGCCCCAGGACGGAGATCGGGAACCGCTGCCCCGTTATCGACATCACGTTGAAGGAAAAGGTCATCGTTTAGACTCGTTTTGTCCGCCCGACTCCCTTGGATGTCGGTTCTTTCCCGCCGTATAGGAGTTTTCTTTGATAAATAAGAAATAAAAATGGATGCGTATGAATGGATGAATATTGGCTTCCCGCCTTGTTCTCTCCCTCTATCTAAATAACGATAGAAAGCAAACGCGGTAAGTTTTTGTAACTAAAATAATATGTTATGGGACTTTTTTAAGGCGGATACAAAAGTCATGATTTGTGGGAGAAGAATCATACTTTCAAGAATAAGAAATAGAAGGCAAAAATAACCCACCAATACGAAAATGAACTCGAAACCGAATCTTGCTTTAGAAATGTATACTGTAGATCCTCTGTCTCTAACCCCTCTCGGTACGACAAGTATTACCCAACCGATTAACCTACAAAAGGCCCCCTGCTTGAGCCGCATGGACTAACTGCTGTCGGATGGAAGAAATACACTCGCTGTACTCGTGTAGAGGTCCGTACTTTCGCACGCAAACATCCACCATGCGCTCTAAAACTCGCCGTAGCGCATCAAATGCCGCTCGATTCGACTTTAACGCAAAGCTTGGGCTCTGAACCCAACACATGATGCTCTTAAAGTCAAAATTAGCGAGATCAAATGCTGGAAACCGAAACCAGCCCTTCTTGTCAAGGGATTGAAGCGAGTCGATAACGCGAAGCGCCGCCTGCTGGGATACAGTTAACGATTCGACCTTATTCGAAGCAAGAATATTGAACACATTGGCATGCTTTAAATCCAATGAGGACAAAGAATCGTCAGCGTCGATAAAGTTACCTTCATCGCGGTTTTCTCCACTTTGCTTTGGGATAGTCCAAAGACGCTGCCAAAATGCCGCGGAATGCCATTCCAACGAACGATTCCAGCGATCCCACAAAAACTTCAAATCTCGAAATCGCTGTTTCTGGATCGCAGCCGAATCCAATCCCGGTGTGGTGATGGAACTGGTGGAGAGTTCATCAACGGCACTGCCCACTTCCCTCCCAAGGCTGTGAAATAGTTTAAAGAAAAACGCCTGCATCTCGAGATCGGCGCGGCGTAACCCAACAAGCGCGTACTGACCGGACCACGCCTTCGCCTCAATGGTTGAAAAGGACGAATTCATAATATCTACCGCCGGACGAATCACCGTGCGGCCGCTCGCAAAGACTGTTGAAGGCTGAAAAGGCAGCTCCGCAGCCAACCTCGCGAGCGGCGCCGCGGGCGCAATACCAAGGCAATTCCCCCCATCCAACTCCCGCCGGAGCTCACTCAAGGCTGCGATAAGAATCGCCGTGACCCCTTCGCCAACGCGAAAAAATAAACCCTTCGCCTGCTCGGAAGAGCACAAGCCCACAGCAGAATGAGGAATTAAATCGAGCAGGGTTAGTTCCCCTGGAGAATCCCCGGTACCGCGCGCCGCCTCTGAAAAAGGCTCTGTACTAACAGCGGAGGAAGACGGAGCGAGCAGTTGAAAAGGCCAAGAGCAATCTTTAAAAATATCCCCGAGTTTTCTGAATAATTCAGAGGTGTAGGAAAGCTCCCAATGCAAAATGTGTGGGCTCACAGTTGCCAACGAACTAATATCGGAATCCTGAGGTATGGGAAGGATAATATCAATCAGGGTTTGTTCCATGGCGTTCACACACTGTTCAACCTGACGAAGGATTCGATGGAACTGCGAGCTCAATTCCTCTCTTTTCCGTTCATCCATCGCGTTAGTATCGCCCTTCCCGATATTCTTATGATTATTGTCATTAAAAGAGGCAAGCTGCGCGAAGACGTCCTCCAGCTCGAAGCCTAGACCTTGCAAAGCGCAATAAAGCGCCACCATACCGCGAGGAGGCGATGATAGTAAAGGGGAAGAAGGCGAAGAGGAGGTGCCTGTTATAGCGCGGAGGAGAAGCTTGCCCTCGCTATCCGCCGCGATGACGCCGCAGACCAACGCGAGAGCCTGGCGTAGTGCCACACGGTAGAGACGCTCTACCGTAGCTATGGATGATGTACCGTCGTCGCCTTCATTTTCTTTTTCTCGCCCCTTTTCTCCTTTCCTCCCCTCTTTTTCGAGAGGTTCTCCCTCTTCCCTTCCCTCTCGCAGTCTCCCCACAGAGGACCACGAGAGCTCCGCTGAGGTCGCCGTGAACGCCGCGTGGGAGCGATCGCCGTACTCCAGAAAGCCCCTCAACGCGCGAAGCGCAGCAAACCCCTGAGGAACATGGAAAGAAAAAGAGGAAGAAGAAAAGGGAGGAGGAGAAATAGTAGAAGAAGGAAGCACGCTGCCGTCGCCACGGTACCTTTTCCGCCGTCCGCAGCTAGGAAGAGAAGGGATCTCGAAGTGAATAAGCCGTGAGAGCGGGGCGACGCCCTCGTTAAGAGGCTCGGGCTCGTGAAATAAGGGCTGCATACACTAAGAAAATTGCTTCTCCCCACTTTTTCCCCCTTAGCAAAGCAGTGTGTTTTCGAAGAAAGAAGGATTTAACGATAACACTTGCGACAGCTAGGAGATAAAATGATGGACTACGCAAAATGCTAAAAGAGAGTTGTCAAGAAAATCAAACATATGTACAGCTTAAAGGGGAAAAAGATGGACACAATCACACTAGAATAGCAAAATCACAGTTACTTTTTTTTTTTAGAAACGGCTTTAATGATCTAAATTCGCCAAATCCGCTCTAGCACGCCATAACACCCTGCAAATAGGGTTCACCATTGTATATACTAATAGATAGACAGACAACCACATAAAGGTTTTAAAAAGCAAATAGAGTAAGTTTGTGATAAGAAAAGTACTTTTGAGTATATGAAATTGAGAATTTTAAAAAGGAATATTCTTATTTTTTTATACTCAATTGCCTCTCCTTCGATCCCCGCAAAAACTACACTTCACGGTTTTATCTGCCTACACTCCTCCCGACGGCACCACTCCCCTTGCTTCTTGGGCTCCGCACATATCGGGCAATAATACCACTCCTCAAGCTTTAAATAACGCTCCTTAAAGTGAATTCCATACACCTTTCGACGTAATTGCATGGGGTTTTTCTTCCGTTTGGGTGTACCTCCCTTGTTGCCTAACAAAAAAGACGTTGGTTGCCCGATCACACCCCTAAAGTAGAACCCTAGAGTTTTTCTAAACATTTCTCTTTTTTCGACCCCTCACTTCCTTGAGTGATTGAAATATATAACCGGGAGCCGGTGCCGCTTATAGACGATTATCCTCCGTGCTTGCTATCCAAGAGCTTTTTTATTTTGCGAAAAAGCAAGTAGCCAAGTCGTCCCTCTCACCCTCTCCCTTCCCTGAGAAAATCAGACTTGCTAACGTTAAAAAAAATATCTCCGAAAAGATTCACCGTCTACCTTGAGTATGCGTAAGTAATCCGAACATCAACTCTGCTATGGAGCCGTGTGTAGGAAAAAAAAAATAAAAGGGAAGGAAAAGTAGTCCTCTGATCTGTTTAAGCATAATAAAAAGGATAAGAATATCACTGTTTTTACTAAAAGTCAGAGGACCAAACAATGTGTTCAGTCGATGTGCATAGGCATAGGAGATCATGTGTGCTTAGTGTTTAAACATAAAGGAAAAAGTATTGTCGTTAAATCCATCAACTTCACCTATTTATTACGCTGTAAGAATTCTCAGCCTTCCATCGCTATTCCTTTCCACAGTATGCCCCCTTTCGCACGTTGGTTGAATCGCCATTATTACACGTGAACACACCCACTTGCACGGATGCCCCCTATTGATCCCCGCTACCCCACCCCTCTCCCTTGTACTTAATTAATCCGTTTTCTTCGCTCGGTCGGGCTTTCCGCCGGACGGGGTCGCCTCGGGCGCGCGCCCCTCCTCCCCGTCCCGCGGGGCCGCGCCGAGGGTGCCGCGGTGGTTGAAGTGGATGAACCCCACCCCGGTGAACATGCTCCGGTCATACCGATCGTGCCGCGTGAGCTCCGCGAGCCGCGCCTCGCTCAGGGCGCTCCCGCGCACGAACCCGACCATCGCGAGCGCCGCCCCGACCACGGCCTCGGCCCCGACGGCGAGCAGCAGCAGCGCGGGCGGGGCCGCCCCGTGGCCGTGGTGCCACGCCTGCAGCGCCTCCCGGCCCCCCACCGCCGCGTACACCGCGTGGGCGAGGAGGAGAAGGCCGACGTAGAAGAGATATGCCCCGGGTCTGGTCAGCGCCATCGCAAAGAACCCCTCGTTCGTTCGATCGATGCGTCACAATATCGAGCTCAGTGGAGGGGTCCTGGACCGCGTCTGTCACTTCTTCCTTAACGATGAGACTAGTGCTCGTACTACGACTACTACCACGGGGGGTGAACACACTACGATGTAACACTGCGCCCGCGAACAGGGGAAGAAGGTAGAGGGGAGATAGAAATGGGAAGGGTTCCGGCATGAAGGGTGGGGTGGAAACACCACAAACAGGAAATTAAGGAAAGCCAACAACACATCTGGGAAGGAATACAGCATCGTAAAAAATAAGAACCCGCAGAGAAACACAGCACCGCTGGTAAACACACACACACACACACACACACACACAAAAAAAAAAAAAAGACGTATATCCCTTACTTGCTTGAGATATCAAGCTTCTGAAGCTTTTTTAAAATTTCCGGTCTAGAAACTTCTTGAATTTCACCTCCGGTTACCATCTCATCAATAACCATATAAACTTTATGAAAGTTAAACACTAAATCGAGCTCACAAACATCCTCAAAAAACATATCTAGAACTTCTACGAGCAAATGAATAAATTCTAAATAGCTGAACTCATTGTCGTCGGCATCGATACCGAAAATAAAAAATAAACCAGCATAGCGGCGGTAAACTAACTTTGTATTTTGATATGCGAGGAAGTTTGACGAGCGCACATCACGAGCATTCACCACGGCATGCACCTCACGCTTTATTTTTTCACGATTAGAGTCATTCACAGGTATATAGAATTTAGCAAGTCTTGTCTTCCCCATACGATTTTGCAGGAGAATAAAATTGATCATTTTGATACTATCGATCTATTGCTTTGGTGATAAGCTAAAATATTTGGTCAATACCAAGATGTATGGTGTTTGATGCTGTTTGTTGGATTTAAAATATCCCTTTATCTACTTGTTTATTTATTTGGTGCAGGCCATAAGGCACAAATTAGAAACTCTAAGAAAAAAATAAAAAAAGGGATAGATAAGCGTACCTTTTTATAGGGCATACTAGATGCTACAGCATTTACTGTATTTTAGAAGCAACCCGAAATAAATCACTATTTTCAATAAGTGGATGCCTTGAATTTATAAATACTACGTATTACTTAATTGGGAAATTGATAATTCTTAAATTCGAAAATAAAAAGCGCATATTCATACTTAAAACTATACGATTAATTGATTATTGGTGCGCCACGATTATATGGGTGCTACTTCCAAACAACATTTTCAATTTTAATCACTACAAGAGATTCGTAATAGTATTTTGGTGGAGAAGGAAAAGACAGAATGCAACGATATCTTATGGAAAAATCACAAAAATGAAATTCTTTCCGACCATTTTCCGTATCTTCAAAAACAAAAATAGTTAAAAACCTATAAAGTGATAATTTAAAAAGTATCAGAACGCATACTCAAAAATACTTTGCTCGCTTCTTTCCCCTCTCTAGCACTTTTTAAATATAGGAATTCCTTCGCAACAGGTAGCCCTTGTTTCTACCAATTCATTTTCATTGAATAGTTGCTGCGTGTTCGTTTTTATCATAATTGATATTGGCCTTCATAAATACCTTCTCTCTCTCTCTCTCTCTTTCTCCCTCTCCTTCTTCTTTTTCTCCGCTCATTCCATTTAAACCCCTTTCTTAAGGCTTACAGCGGCCCATATAGCGTGGAAACATACAGGCCTCCTTCACGCTATCCAAATCCAACAACCACACCAACAAACGCTCGATCCCGAGACCAAACCCCCCGTGTGGGACGCTGCCGTACCGCCGCTGGTCGTTGTACCAGTTGTAGACCGTGGGGTCCATCTTATCCCGCTCGTAGACGGACATCAGCTGCTCGTGGTCCCACATACGCATCGACCCCCCGACGATCTCACCGATCCCGGGCGCGAGGACGTCGACGGACTCCGTCAGCGCCGAGTCGACGGGGTCGCGCTGCATGTAAAAAGACTTCATTGCCGCCGGGAAGTGGGTCATGAGGATGAACTCGTTGAACTTCGCGACCATCGCGCGCTCGGGCTGGTCGGTGATGTCGTCGCCCAGCCTGAACTTCTCCCCCGTCTCGGGGTTTAGGATGCCGTTCGCGTTGCAGAACTCAATCGCCTCGCTGTACCGCAGCCGGCGGAAGGGGCGTTTGGGCCGGAATTTGTAGTTCGCGGGGTCGAAAAGGTCCCCCTCGGGGTCGACCACCTGTGAGGGGTTCAGAAACGCGACGAGGTTGCCCGCCCGCGCGATGGTGCTGTCGAAGACGGTCGTGATGAGCTCCTCGAGTCGGCAAAGGAGGTCGTCGAAGGTGCAGACGTCGTACTCGACCTCGAGGTGGGTGTACTCGCTGAGGTGGCGCTTCGTCTTCGACTTTTCCGCGCGGTAGCTGGGCATGCAGCAGAAGACGTTGCCGAGCGAGGAGGTCACCGTCTCGAGGTAAAGCTGCGAGGACTGCGTGAGGTAGGCCTTCTCGCCGTAGTACGCCAAATCAAAGACGGTGGAGCCGCCCTCACACTCCGTCTGCACGATCGTCGGCGGGTTCACCTCGTAGTAGCCCTTCGACCAGAAGAACTCGCGGAAGCCGCGAAGCATCTCATGGCGGACCTTCAGCACGGCGCTCGCGTTCGTTCCGCGGAGGACGATATGGCGCTGGTCGAGCAGCTTGTCGACGGAGCTCTCCGCCGTGATGACGGTCTCGATAGTGCCGTCCGACTTGCCGATGATCGCGTACTCCTGGACCTGGATCTCGATCGGGGGCTGGAGGTCGCCCTTCGCCTTCGGCTCGGCGCGCACGACGCCGCGGATCGCGAGCGAGGTCTCCCGGTGAAACGGCTCGACGGCGCCGTCGAAGACGCACTGCACGTACCCCGTTCCGTCCCGCAGGACGATGAACGAGATGCGGGACTGGTGGCGAACGCGGTGGGCCCACCCGATGAGGTACACCGTCGACCCCTCCGCGACCGAAACGAGCTCGCCGAGCCGCATCGCCGGGAGCCCCTGCGCGACCGCGCGGAAGTCGTGGCTCTGCGGGAAGGCCTTCACCACCTTCCGCGGCGCCGACGGGGCTGCAGGCGGGGTGAAGGAGCCCTCGCCGTCCTCGGGCGCGGCCCCGTCCTCGTCGGGCCCGGCCTCGCGCACGAGCTCCGGCACGAGCTGCTCGAGCGCGGCCTTGATGTGCTCGACCTCGGCCCACCGCAGCCCGTCCACGCGGCGCATCCGCCCGAGGAGCATGTTCGGGTTCTTCCGCCAGGACGCGCGCAGGGCGCGGGGCTCCTCCTGCGCGAGCGCCGCGTGCACCCTCGCGCGGACCTCGTCGGCGCCGACCTCGACGCCGACCCCGCAGGCGGCCTCGAAGGCGCCGCGGTCGACCTCGCCGTGGGGGTCCGCGAGGGCGCCGAGGAAGCGGATCGCGGCGTCGACGCGCTGCGTGGCGGTCAGCCGGCCCCGCGTGATGTAGTCCGCGAGGAGGTCGCGGTGCGGCCCGGCCCGGGCCTTCGCCCAGACGCTGAAGAGCATCACCTTCATCTCGCGCGCGCTGCCCGCGCCGACGCCGTGCGCGGCGAAGAACGCGACGAGGTCCGCGACGCGCTCCGGCTTCGTCGCGAGGTCGCGCGCGTTCTTGTCGTCGAGGCCGACGACGGACTTGAGGCTCTGGACGGCGTCGTCGGACATGGCACGCGGCGCGGAGGACGTGGGGGGAGAAAAGCTACTGAAAAGAGGTTGTGTGATGTTCGAACTTGGCTTGCTATCGCGTGTAGATGAAGTCGTGGAGAACAAGCGAGAGGGCGTCAGCATAGGAAAAATAACAGAGAGCCGCGGTTGCGTGGAGAACCGCCGCAACGAGAGCATACTGCCCCAGGCGCTTCGTTTGGGGTGCTCTCGCAGGAGGCGCCAGCGGCAGCGAGTTAAGCAAGGCGCACGGAAGAGCGACGATAAAAAAGGGGTACACGCAACGCGATGATCTTGGTAACAGGAGTGACAACGGATACTCTGCATTTTAGTCTACTGACAAAAATAGAGTAGAAGGAAAAAAGAAATTAAGAACCTGAAGGATTTCCCTCCTAAGGCTCCGCTCCGATTCAAATGAAATAAAGCAACAATAACCTAAAATGCGACCCTTTAATGGCAACTGGTAAAATTTATTCTACTAGAAATCTCAGTCGAATTTAGTGGATATAATGCATCCGAATCACTAAGCAGCACGCTATTCTCTTTTTGCTTTCCAAACCCCTTCACAGTTCGTTCCCTTTGAAAATAAGCTTGACCGATAAGTCCAATATCGGATTCTTGTTCGCATCAATGTACATCAACGCTCGAAGAAGAAAAAGGACGCTTACAAAGAAACAGAGTCTCTTTAGCCATAGAACAAACTAAAGGAAGCTACCTGTTCACAACAACAAAAAAAAGCCTTCAAAAGGATATAAGGATGAGATACAGTACCCAAATATATCTCTGCCACCAGCTATTTACACCTATACTTTTTTTAACGGATAGATTACATTCGTGAATAAAATACGAGACGAGAGAGGGGGGAAGGGAGGGGGGAGAATAATGAGGCATACTGAAATACAAAAATGGTATCAAGGATTAAAAAAGGAGACAGCACTAGTGGTGCTGCTTTAGCATTAGCAACAAGAATTCTACATCTATAGGAACCCCATCCTGTGGTGTGTCGTTGGTAACCCCAGGGTTCAAAAATCTCCGTAATAAGTCGCATAGCGATCGAGATCAAAAACCTGCGAAGCCCCGATCTCCTCGGCGTAGGCCTGCCTCAACACCCGTTCATCCAATTGTTTCTGTTTTAACATTACTTCATGAAGTATCTTCAGTAAATCCCGGTACGCCCTGCGCTCTGAAGAAATGACTTTATGTCGGCCTGCTGAATACTCCGTCAGAAGCCTTTCGCAGACCTCCTCAGGGAGGCTCTCCCCGCACGCGGAATCGGGGGATCGCGCAAGGGGCATCTCCTTTGGAAGCGAACACGTAGAGAGTGGTGCGGGCGCCTTAAAAGCCTGCAATCCGCCCGATCCCGCTCTAACCTCAGTCGCCCTTTTGCGTCGGATACCCACACACAAATTTCGAAAACGAAACATGCGCGGGTCATCAGCCCTCTTCAGCTCCCTATTCTCCTCTTCAGAAACTACCCTCGGCTTCGGCTTACGAAGATTATCGCTCGCGAACAAAAATCCTAGGGTGGTCGTTTGCTTTGACACGGTGTGAAGTCGCTCAGCATCTACGGAAGTGGTCCGGTCGGCAAGGGGGAGCGAATCCGCCGGATAACGGCAGCGACGGCACATCAAACCCGCTACCCTCTCGTCCTGAATAAGCTCGCCCTGAAGAGAGCTGAGGGATCGAACGCTCCGCATGGAATCGCTGGCGAGCTCGAGAATAAGACGATACGCCGACTCCTCTCGGTATATCAGATCATTCCTCGCGGAGATCTCCTCTTCCCAGAGCTTTCGCCGCTCAGCCCGGTGGCGAGCCAACACTTTGGCGTTCCCTAGCCCCGTTTTCGGATTAGAACTGAGCAGCTCCCACAGGCTCTCGGAATTGAGCTGCATGGAATCCAAACTCGGAGCATCCGTACGAGCATCCCCCTCGCCCGCCTCCCCAGAGCCCTCTTTTTTCCTCTCAGAGTCCGCCGGAGGGGGCGAGGTTGACAACGGACGCAAATCTCTATAGACCGAGCGCAGTGGGTTCAACCGAATGGGCTCTAAAATGGCCTCCAAGGGAACCGCGACGGCGCGAGGGGGCAGGTATCCCCCCTCGCTCGCACGGCGAGGCGTCCAGGGTGAATGGTGCCTGTCCTTCGCCTTAATAGAGGACGAATCGCCACCGCTGGTGGAGAGCAACCGCTCCCCACCCCTCAACGCCGCTTGCCCCTCAAAGGAAAGAGCCTCCTCCCACTCAACATACGCATCGTACACGTGAACAGCCGGGGATCCGCGCGACTCGGCGGGGTGGGGGCGGGGTATGGGAAAGAAAGCGTCCAACGTGTTGTCGCCATTCATCAAGGCATCAATGCGAATCATTTTTTGACAACTCCCCAGTCCCGAGGGGGTCGAATGCGGGCGAGAAACCCGAGCCCCGCACGGCCAGGAAACCGCCCCGTCAAAGGCCTTGGGCGAAAGCTCGGAGTCGTGTGGGGCGGCGCGGCGGATCCACAGCGCCCGCACCGCGAGCCCGCATGGTGCAGGCCCCTGGCCGTAGCGCTTGCTCACGCACCGCATGAACTCCTTCAGGAAGGCGTCGATGGTGAGGGTAACGAGCCCGACCGGACGGACGGGAATGAGCACCTCGCGAAGGGCGCCCGCCTCGTCCTCGGCGGCGCCGCCCTCCCCACAGGGAGCCGTCCTGGCCTCGGCCGAGGGTAAACTGGGCGGGGTAAAGTACAGGCGAAGGCTGAGCGCGTGGTCCGAGGCCCCGTGGAGATAATCGCGTGTGGGTGCCTCCTTGTCGCTAGGCCCCATAATGCCCGCAGCATCCAGAATGGGGAACAACTCCCTCCGAGGCATCATGAGAATTGTGTGCTAGAGCTTCTTGGATGGGGTTACCGTACGCAAGGCCCTCACCGAAACGGATCGCGTAAACGGCCGTAAAAATAAATAAATACAAATCCTCAGACCTAGGAGCGTGGACAAATGAATTAGAAAGGGGTAGAGTTACATCTACAGCGTTTTGTGCAACTTGGAAGCTGCGCTCACATAGCTGGCAATAAGCTTACCAGAACAGCAACAACAGAGAAGAAAAAGGAACTCTTTTTTTGGTACACGGTAAACCCTCATATATTGTTGATAATGCCAGCAATGTAACGAAAATACAGCAAGAACTGGTGAAATAATGGAAAGTAAACCACATTAGCACAAACAGCTCTTGAAGTCAATAATCCCTTTGATTCAAAAAAGATTCGGTCGATATTAAATTTTGAAATATTGAAATAATATGCAATATCAGTAATACGGATTGTGCAAATGGTCAAGAAGAAAAAGTTGTCAAGTTAGATCAATTTAATGGGATTAAAGTAATAAAATATATAAGGTAGTATAAACATTTGAATAGAATATACTGCTTTCGATGTAGTGTGTCATTCCCTAAAAGATGCTTTCTAAGAGACAGATGGCACAAATTGCATAATTTATCATAGAGTTTCCTCATTAAAAGTAAATAGCTCCTAATTGAATAAGTATTTTATTCTTCTTTCTATCTCCTCCTCAAACCCTCTTCGCCTCTGTTTCGATGAATCCCTGTATTCTGAGCATGTGCGCATGTGTGTGTAAACAGCAAGCTTGCAGAAATATAAGCAAGTTCACGTAGAATTGTCTGCCAACAAGTAGACCCATTACCAATAACGGCTTTAGAAGAAGAAGAAAAATGATTTGGTTAAATCTACCCAACATTGTAAAATAATATATATATATATATATATAATAGACGACAAAAATATAGATAACTAGCCGTTACACGCACATACGCATATACATCATATATTGAGCCACCCGCCCCCAATATGTATAGAATTGTAATTTTCATATATAATAAAGCTCAAGCACTTCCTTTGGCAGGGATATCGAACAAATGCGCAACGGGCCACTCCCTGATACACGCTCTATAAAGCAAAAGCAACGCCGAAAGGGTGGAAGCAGAGAAGGGGGGAAAAAAGGGAAAGTAAAGCAGTGCTGTGCACACCTCGCCCACACACCACAGCACGCGAAAGATGAACTATCTACATTGACGGTATTCTGTTATAGAAATCCTAGCCTCATTCCGTGAGCCCCGTCGCTCGAGACAGAAGGAAGAAGGTGATAGGTCCCTCAAGAGGACACCTCTCGAGGGTTAAAGCCCAACAGCTTTACCTGCGCGCTCCGCAGGCTCTCGTAGTACTTTGTGGCCTCGGCGATGTCGAAAAAGGCCATGAGTTTGATCGACTTCAGGCGCTCCAACAGCGCCTCGCAGTGCCGCCGACGCTCCTCGGCGCCCTCCAGCGCCTTCGCGTGGGCCGCGAGCAGCCGGTTTAGCTGGCGCTCCAGACGGACAACGGTGGGGTGGGCGGGAGAGGTGGGGGCGTCCTCCGGGGCCGGCGACGTGCTCGGCTGCGGCCCACGGCCCGCGTCCTCCCGCTCCCGCCCCCGCTCCCTGTTCGCCCCATCCCGCACAACGGTGAGCTGGTGAACCAAAACGCCCAGGTAGCGCTGCCATTCATCAAGCAGCTCGCGCCCGACCTCGCTCTTTTTCAACTCCGTGTTCAGCAACTTCCCCTCCAACAGCATGCGTTCCTCATGGTGCTTCTTCAATTGGTTCTCGACCTCCCCTTTCTGAAGATTGCTCAGGTTAATCTGCTTATTCAGCTCCTCTACCGCTTCTTTTTCCTCTTGGATGAGCTGCTCGTATTTTCGGACATCGCACTTGGCGTTGTTTAGGCGTCTAAGAAGCTGATTAGCTACGTGTTCCTCTTCGATCTCGGTACTTTGTTGAAGCCGAACGGACTCCTCACGCAGCATTTCTATTTTCATATTGAGTAATTCCTCTTCAAAATGTTGAGAAAATTGGATTGTCTTGAGGGTCACATACTCTCTACGTAGCTCCTCTAGAGACAATCCTTCCAGCCGGTGGCACTCTAGATTGGGTATGGTCTGGCTGGACATGAGTCACTATAATTAAATATATCTGAACCTGATAGAAATCAATAGTGACAAAAAATAACAACTACTAGAAGTATGAATTTTGATGCAAGAAGTACAACTAGAGACTTAATTCAAGCCAATTTGACTAATATTCTATTTATATGGTGGAAAGAACACAAAAACGTGGGAGGGGGGGGGGGAAACTTCAAAACTCTCATCCCAAATACAACTAAAAGGATAATTTACACCGTGCTCTATATGCCCATTTGAGACTTGAATCATTTTAGCAGCGTATTACAGGCCCGCTCTTTATTCGCGTTCCCGTGTTTCGCCATAGGGCGAGAAAGATGGGGAATTCGTCGAAAACACACGATAGATCCCCTTCCCACCGCATAAAGCAAGCGCGACGATAGGAATCCTTCCTTCACCCCGCCCCCGCACAGGCGTCCTTCAGAACCGCCGCGGCTGCTTCGGGTCTGGGGCGCGCGCGGCGAGAGACCCGTGGGAGGGCAGGGGCCCGCTCCTCTCCCCCGCCGGCAGGACCTCCCGCAGGAAGGAAAAGCGATCGAAAAGCCGGGCGAGGCGGGAGACGTCGTCGTAGGTAATCGTCCGGCGCCCCGCGAGGGCGGCCTCCGCGGCCGCCGCCGACGCCAAATCCCGCAGGAGCAGCGCCGTCGCCTCGCCGGCGGCGATCGCGGCCTCGCGCGAGACGACGCCGCCCTCCGCCCGCAGGAGCTCGCGGAGCCGCCCGGCCGGGAAGACCGCCGCGCCGTTCTCGACGGGCCCCTCCGCGGGCGCCGCGCGAGGCGAATCCTCCGAGAGGAGGTCGTCCGCGCCGGGCGCGTCCTCGTCGGGTTCGGGCGCGTCCTCGTCCGGCGAGGTCGCGCGCGAGGGGCCATCGCGGCCGTCGCCATCCGCGCTTTCCCCCGGGGGGGACGGCGGGGCGTAGGCCGAGAGCCGCGGCACGAGATACGGCGCCGCGTCCTCGCCGGCATCCAAGGTTTCGTCAAACGTTTCGGACTCCTGCATCCCTACCGCATGAGATGGGACGCCGTCCAACGCGATCGTGTATGCGTACTAATAAACTGATAAAACCTACGGGGCAGAGAAATGGAAATGGAAGAGGCGTTGAAAAGGGAGCAATTCCATGGGGATAGGATTCTATAAATTGAATATCGCAATACCCCCTTTCTGCATCAAGTACTAAAGGTAATGAACGGTATGACTTTAATGCTAACGTAAATACTCAAAATCTCATGTACATCCACGCATTGAGGATAATACAATACTCTGACTCAACTTAGATCGAGTTGTATCAAAACACTATTTTCAAACAAGATATTACCCCGCCTTCCCCATAGAATCTACATAGAAAGAAGATAACTCAAACTGATGATGAAATTATGGTCAGAAATCTTTCGAGCGAAAAAAGATGGTATAATGAAGAATAGCACTACTTTTATAGAGAAAGTCAAGCTAGACAAATGCAACAAACCTTGCGTTGAAAATGATTGACATTTGATACAACGAAAAGATCAAAAGAATCGACTTAATAACAAATAAAATCAGTTAAGCAGGCGAAATTTTAAAAAAAGGAAGGGTAACAAAACATGCACGCTCAAAAAAAAAGTGCAAAAAAAAAAAAACGCAGTCTCTTATTAATATGCGCGCCTAATTATTTTTTTAAAGCTAAATGAGCTTTAATATTTATCTATCGCTACGAATTTTATTCCAAGCTCTTGGATATCAGTGAAGATAATACATACTATCCTACGAAAAAAATGCAGGCAATAAATCTACACGAATTACAGTTTAAAAAAAGACTACACTTGTGAAGTGATGCATTTTTATACTTCCAAGCATAAAGAGGAAAAAAATTTATCGGAGATGATCAAATTCTAATGGAAAAAAAGATGTATCTCAGCTAGTGACGGAGGGGTTTCCAAAGAAAAAAACCCTATGGTTCTTCTCTGTCAGATTCACATTAGGTTTCAATGTGTCCGGATTCTTTGATCCAGTACTACGAGAGAGGTGAAAGGATTACAACAAAAGTAGGGAAAATGCTTCGTCCCACCCAATGGTGGTTTGGCAATGCATGTGTATGAAGTCATATTGATAAAATGCAGATAAGCTATCCAAAGAGAAGAAAAAAATATGCACATCCTCTTTTATTAGGGATTAAAAAAATCACACATAATGCATTGGTCCATATACATTGATTTGTTCAGATCGCTATCTTATATATTCGCTTCACTATGGACCCTGACGCTTGTCAGGGTTTTAAAGTATGAAGCGAAAGTATAGATGAGGTCCTCGCGTGGGGAAAATTCCATGTGGAGGGTGCGAAAGAACAGATGGGATCTACACTAATCCTATTAAAAAAAAAAAGGTATTAACGCAAAAAATAAGACTGTATATTCACAAGGGCACCTTTTATTCGCTTTAACCCGATTATTATTACGCATACTGTCTCCAAAAATAGCTGGCGAAAAGAAAACAAGTAACATAATTGTATTCAACAAAATTATGCACTCCCTAAACGCATATATATATATTTATTCCCCGTATTTAAATTTTAATCTAGATACGATTATATAGTTAGCCATTTATGTGCTTCCCCGTTTTATATTTCTGACTAGAATGGAGTAAAAGGACAAAGTAATTTAAAATAACGTCTCTAATGAAAGGGCCTACATCTTCTGTCAAACCCATAGGCCCCTTTTGGGTCAAACGTACTACCTGAAAGTATTTAGTTTGGAAAATAGAATGGGGAACAAAGATAACTACTAAAAAACTAAAAGCAAAAAAAAAAGATAAAAAAACTCATGCGGCAAAGATATTTTTCCCTTAAAAAAAAAAAAAGGTACATTAATACTTACTAAACAAACTGAATTTCAGTGTGAAAGAAAAATTAAATGAAAAAAGTTGGAAAAGTAGGGGTCACAAAGAACGAAGGAAAGAGTCGCAAGACGCCCGGCGCCTACTCCCGCTTCCCCACCCTCACGGTGCGCTGCTCCTTCAACCAGCCCATGAGCGGGCCCGTTGTGGTTGGTGTGGTTTGGGTTGTCGTCGTCGCCCGCTCGCCCGAGAGCGGCCGGCGGAGGAGGATGCTAGTGAGCGGGGCGACAAAGGCGGCGGACAGCCCGCCCTCCCCCCCCCTTCCCCGGTCCCTCTCCCCCTCCCCCTCCGTCGAGGGCGAGGCCTTGGCGCGAGGGGGGGCCGCGAGGATGCTCGGGGTTGGCGGGAGCATGCCGGAGCGGCAACGGCACCGCATCCCCGGCAGCCCCTCCTCGAGGTCGTCTTCGTCGTCGTCGTTGTTGTTGTTGTCACAGCGGAGGTCGTCGTCGTCGTCGTGGAGGTCTGACGCATCCGCGTCACTGGGGTTTGGCCGCTGGGAGCCCTCGTTAGGGGGGGGGGGCAGCCGTGGGCGGCGGCAGTACGCGCAGAGGGCGACCCGCGGCTGGGAGCCCGGCAGGCGCCAGTCCGCCACGTCGAGCGAAAGCCGCCGTATCGCGGCCGCCGGCAGGTCCGCGGCGTCGGGGGCGGCCGCGCTCGGAAGGGAGCCGCAGACCCGCAACGGGGTCCCGCCCGTCGCCCGGCACGCGGAGGCGAGCGCGTCGCCTTTGGCGTGCCGGAACGAGGACGGCACAGGGTCCGAGAGCACGCTCGAGGAGATGCACTGCACGTCCTCGACGTCGGAATCGCGCGAGGAGGCATCGAAAAGCCCGCGCGTCTTGCTTTTGGAATTTGGGTTAATACGAATCGGCACCGATTTGGACGACCTGGAACACTTGACAGCGCTGCATTTACGCGTGCAAACGTGGTCGGTCCTCCCCGATAAAAATTCCATCCCTTCTTTTTTAGACTTTATGCCATTCATGACCTTAGTGATAAGCTGTGTCAGCCTATTTTTCCCTTTTCTCTCCATTGGAAACTAAAAAAAAAAAGGACAGTGCTAACTAAAACTAAAAAAATACGTATTAAATCAACTTAACGTATAAAAAGCTAAAAATTCTATAAACTTTTTATTGTTGAAGACTTTATAAAGGAGCCGAAACAATACCTTAAAGAGCAAAAACGTACTAAATTTTTACAGTACTTCATGGATTAAATAGGAATCCCTCAAAACATTCCTTCTCTTTCGTTCGCCTTGGTGTATTTTTATTTTGAAAGTATATTACTCTATGCTCTTCACCCCGTCTGATCCTTTCAAATACCATTAATGCCTTACAAATAAGAATGCATAGCTGAAAATATATAGCAAGTTGTGAATGAAGCATTAGTATGTGCTTATTTTTCTATATTTACTAAAAAGCGACTTACCATGAGATCTAGATTTCCGCAAACGCTTCCCTCGTTGGAATTTGCACTGGTTCATTGTACGTCTTCTTTTTGGGGGGTGGAGGGGAGAGAGCGATATCCATTAGTAGTCATCCTCTTCCAACATAATCGCCAGAAATTCCTCTAGGCTTATCTCTCCATCTTGGTCTGTGTCGAACTCGTCAATCATAGCCTGCAACTCATCATCGCTCATGTTCTCACCAAGCTCCCGCGCCACGCGGCGTAGCGAGCGCAGCGAAATCTTACCTGTTTTATTTTCATCAAAGAGTTGGAAGGCCTTGATCATTTCCTGCCTAGGGTCTCGTTGGGAAAATTTCTCAGTCATTATATCCGTGAATCCTGCCAAATCCATTAACGGCTGCCCATTTTGGTCTCTCGCGGCGCAGTCCTGCATCAGGCGCGTCACCTCATCACGCTTCACTTCAAACCCTAGGGCGCGCATGCTGACCTTCATCTCGTGAGCATCAATCATGCCATTTTTGTCAGAATCAAAAAGCTCAAAAGCCTCACGGATTTCCTGTCGCTGCTCCTCCGAAAGTTGAAAGCGGCGGCGCGGGGCGGCTGGCGGAGGGGCTACTGAGTTCACCGGTGCCGTGGTGCGAACTATCCCTGCGGCATGACCAGTGGAACCACCGGTCGCACTACGAGTCCAAGACTGCATTGAGAGTAGTAATAATAATAACAGGTATCAAATAAATAATATGACTTATATATGCGAAATATATACGTATGCTTATAATACACTATAATATAATCAATATTATATGTACTACACAAGTTGTAAAATGAGTTCTATATCAGTTGTTATTTTGGAAATGTCTAGCAAAAAAAGGTATAATAATCTTCGCACCCCCTAACTTCAGTTACTGATGTTCATATCAAAAAAAAAAAAAAAACATAAAGAAGCAGATCGAACATTCACAGTCTGAATTAGTTACTATTCAAGTCTTTTTGTGAATACTCAGCAACAACATAATCGAATGAAAATCTACTGTACTTCCTCTCCCTCCCCCCCCCCCCCCCCCCCCCCTAAGTTCGACATTTTTTTTTTAGACTTTGCAAGTAAAAACACAAACTACATATAATGTATGCATTACGCTAAAACCACCGACCAACTCGCCGCTCCAAAGCTGTAAAAGGCTCCACAGTAATGGTATAGCGACAGGTGTAGTCCATTTCATCTGCTAAGTCTTTCGATAACACCGCCTGATTAAAATTGGATTTGTAAAAGCAAAGGACCAAAAAGTCAAAGTACGCATCCTCATCTTTCAATGTTTGAACCCGCTTCGTTCCATGCCGATCCATCAAATCGTACACCTTCAGCTGTCCGGAGTACGGCGGGAGGCCGAGTTCTTTGTACAGGTCGTAAAGCGTAATCCCTTTGACGTAGGGCAGAACGAGCCGCTCCGGCACGCCGCCGTTAGCGTCGATCGTATCCCTGCGCTCCACGACAATCCGCCGCATCTGATCCAAAAGCAAGAAGAACTGATCCCGCTGTAATTTTGGCATATCCCCAAACTCGAGAACGCGCCCTGAAAAGTGGTCCATGTTGAAAGGATCCAGGTAGGCCGTACTCCAACAGCGCGGATTCATCGCGATTAAGCTTGCGTCGTCGAGGAAGTAATCCTTTTTGAGTGTCTCCGCGACTTTGGGCGAGACCTTAAGCAGGTTCAAGATCTCATTAAGGACCTGGGTCCCACCATATGGGATGCGGATGCGCGGCAGCCCAGCGGGCGGATTCTGATGAAGTGCCCTCCACTTTTCAAAGTACGCACGGCTAAAGAGGAGGAGGAGGTGATGCTCCTCTTTGGTGAGCAGCCCAGGATCTAAATAGGCGGGATCCATATTGTGATAAAGCACCTGATCACACAACGCAAAGTACGGGCATTTTTCGATCTTAGCCCGCACCGAAGGATTCTCCCAGAGGGAGCCTCCTTTTTCAAGCAACGACGATCCACCCTGGTTCGGTGGAATGTAGTTCTGGCTATCCACACGACCTGCGTAGAGGTTGCCGTAAAAGGGTATGCCACCCGCACCTTGAATAGGTGCCTCCCCGACAAAGTTGAACTTGCGCTCCCCTTCAGCAAATCGGTACCATCCGCTACGCTTGAGCATCGAATTACTATCCTTTGTTTGGGCTACGCCACTAGTCCTGCGAGCATTAAAACAGAAAAGTAATCGTTGAAAAGAGACAGGTAAAACACATTGGGAAAAAGAACGCGTATGCTACCCAAATCGGAGTAGGCACATCGTATACCCGAAACTACTGGTCAATGCGTAGACGATATAACAAAAACAAAGCAAAAGAGAATGGTTGAATTTTAGAAAAAAGAATTTTATTGCACTAATATTATTGATACATTTGCTTGATAACGGTAACAACGAACCCTATCTACTATGACGTCTATAAGGAGGTTATTACCGCACCATGAATAACTCTCGCTAGACTGAAGAATCTAATTTATTTTGAATCAAACAAGAAAAAGTTATCGTACTTAACCAAACGTTTTTCTTTTAAGGAATTTGACAGAAGAGTAGATGGTAAAGGTAATGCGAAATATTTGTATAGTAAATTTGTACTCCGAATGCACATTAAAAAAAAAAAGAGATAAATCAAGGAATAAAATCGATAATGCATATGATAGAAAAAAAACGTACTAAAAAGTAATATTTCCGTACCTACACTACCGTTTCTAACGTCACAAAAACTTCTCCTCATCGTAGGCCTTCATTAACCGATCGATCACGTCGCTCTTGATGACAAACTCTATCACGGCCCTTGGGGGGTCAGACGAGAAGGATTTGAAATTCTTCACTCCGCCAATGTCAATGTCAAGGAAGGAGGCCGCAGCGCGGAAATTCGCCTCCGATTCCGCGTCGTAGTAAAGCAGTATCTCTCGCACGGGCAACACCCCAGGGCTCGTCCCGAGCATCACGATGGAGTACGCACCGCAGACGTCCTTCAACGTCAATTTGCGATGCTCAATTTCGCCAAGCCCCGCACGTTCGGCGGCCCGCGTCGTCGCCAATAAGGTAATCCCCAACAAAATATCATCTTTATCAGAGCACAGAATCTTTCCGGATTCACTGATGAGCAAATAATTCGATCGAGAGCCCTCCGGAACCAGAAAATTATTGCTCTCATTATCAACCAGCATGACCTCGAAGACCCCGCTGCTCTCCCTTAGTTGCTTTGCACGATTGATTAGCTGTGGCTGCATAACCTTTAAACGAGGATTTTCGCGACGAGCGTTAAAGAGAAGCGCGAACTGGGTACCCTTTACGTACCAATCCGGTGGCGGGAAAAAGGATTTCAGGAAGAAAATGATAAACAGCATTTGGTTCGATCCCTCCTCAGGCGGGCACGCGCCGTCAATGCTCTGAACATTAGGCTTAATCCACATCAAAACTTTCACGTTTTGATCCACCCGAAAATCTGCGTTTTTATCTGTTAGATTTCCATTGTGGCTCCCGATTGGTGCGATCACGTACTCCTGCAAACATGATTTAATGAAATCGTTCGTGTAGGATGGTAGAATATACGGGGATACCTTTTCAAGGCTTCCCATGAAGCGGTCCATGTGTTCGCGCAGAAAGAAAACGCCCCGCTTACCCGCACGCATCGAATCATAAACCAACTTCAAGTCCCCATCCTGAGCATTCTCCTTAAGGGTATTACCCTTTACGTCCTCACCCTGCCTGTTCGAGACGTCAGACTCCAGCGCAGAAACTCCATCGGAGTTACCTGATTTTTCCTCCTCCGAAAGGGCTGCAAGAGCATCAATGGAAACAATTTCGAGGATGCTCTTGGCAGTCAAAGAACATAGAAACAAGTTCTTACAGTCGGATTCGGATAAAACTAACTGTCTTACCTTCTGAGGAATCGAATGAAGCATGATTGATAGAGATAATTTTTTCCCCATATTCATTTTCGTAACGCTGAGAGTAAAAGAATATTCCTACTACCTTTTGAATAAAGTGTAAGCAATAATACTATCGATCTTAAAGTGATTTTCGCTCCTTCGTTAGAATTTGAATCACTGAGGAGAAGAGGGGAATGCCTGTGAAATCATCAGAATTGGAGGGTACATATTAAAATTCGACGCTTCAACTAACTGCTTCATACTCCCAAAAAAATCTATTTTCAGTAGATGTTTTAACTCAAGAAAAGTGTGCATCGTGGTAAATAAAGGTTTTTGGTATGAAATTAAAGATATCTGAATTTTCTCACTTTTAGAAACAACATGTACTAGTGTTAAATTTAAGACGCTTATAAATATACTGCTACTTTTCTCCTTCTAAATGAAGCTGATGTATGACATATACCAGCATATTCTCATAATAAATGAAAACCATGATGATTCAAAATAATAATAAAAAAATGAACGAGATGTCAAGACTATTAAGAATTATAACAAATAGACTTTTTTTTTTAACACAACCATTAAGGAAGTTGAACGGAACTTTTAAATTTGCACATTCTGTTTAGAACTTATTACCACCATATTTTACTCTCTGTTGTAGGTTTTCAAGGCAGTGTTTCTTTGGCGTTTCGCAAGCTTTCCCATCCGCTCTCACGTAGAGCCCGGGTTGCTCGCGGGTTGGCGTCCGGAGGAGTGCGCGGGGGAAAGGGGGGAAGCGGAGGCCCTTCTCGGCCTCGCAGGCGGCCCGAGGCTCCCCTCCCCGCCGAAGGGAGGGGGTAAAGGACGTCCTCACGCGCGTCGATTCCTCCGGCGAGGGAGGAAAAGGCGCGCAGGGCCACGTTTCGCGTCAACGTTAAATTGCCCAGGACGCCCGTCGAAAACCCCGCCAACGATCCCTCAATCCGATCGAACAAACGACGGTGTGGTGTATTCCACAATAGAAGGATCACCTCTTCACGGCAACATCGGCCCCCCACAGGCTTCGCGGAGGAATAAAAGCGGGCGATTGGAAAGCCGGCGGAGTGGCCATCCCCGATGCCCTTTCCTCCGTAAGGACCTTCAACGACAGACCGCCAAGAATCATCTCATCGACGATGCGGTTGGAATCACAGAGCCCATCGGGAAAGTGGCAATTTGAAATAATGCGGATGCTTTCCGACAAAAAACGTAGAACCGGTATCACGTTAGGGACGACGTCCACGGCAAAGCAATACACACGTCGGAATGTACCCAACAGGCAATGAAACCGACGTACAAAATGCGCAGCAGGTCGAAAAGCACCCGCTTTTCCCTGCAAATTTGATCTGACAACGATCCCAACACTTCAACCGTCAACGAGACGTCTATCGTTTTATTGGAGCAGCTCGTCGGAGAGTGCTGTCATTACAATAAGCAGCACCATGGGGCCCTTTTTAACTAAAAAAATCTGTTAGTTTTCTCTTTATAACGCAGTAACAAAAAAAAAAGGTATCTATTTCAAAATAGATGGCGAAGAAATCATATAATAAAAGACCCGTATCAAGAACATTTTATAGCTAAACCTTTCTTAGAATAAGGAAAATGGAATGGAGAAATAAATGGCTGAATCATGAATTTAAAAGGGAATATAACGGTGCTTTCCTTCATTTTACACGAAATGGTGCCTTTTCCAGTATAAATAGATCATTTTTCTATAGCTTAAGTTATCAGACAAAAGTAGCTTAAAATATGATAGCTAACAAAAAAAAAAGTGAATGCATCTGTGTTCTATCATCTTTAGCCCCATAGCTGACTGCGTTTGCCTTCCATCACCAATTCTCCAGTCGGTTCATGTGGAAATGTCTAAACGTGCAGATAAAAAATAGGAATAAAAGTACTAACAAAAATCCATATGTATCACATTTCCAGAAAATTAAAGAGAAAATTGCCTGCACGACTAATTTTAAATGTATAAAATCTGCGCGCTGCAAAATACAAAAAAAACTATATCCTTTGCATTTCCCTTCTATTTTCTTATACATGAGTGGGGAAGGAAAACATAAGTCTAATTTTCCATTTTCCCCTAAGGTACCATTATCTAGCCGCATTGATATTTCAATGCTCTGGGAACACATCTTTTTTTAGAATGAGAGCATGCCGATAAAAAGTAAAGCGAAGTATTCGCAAAGGCAATCAACAATAACAATAACAAAAATAAAAATAGCATTCGAGATCTATTCGAATTCAACGAAAACAAAAATATTTGTTCGGTCACCTACTCCGCTTCCGTTTGCCTCATAAACGAGTGAAACAATAGTAATATTCTGTGGCAGCGAGCAAACTGTAAACAAGCAAGCAAGAATATTTTTTCCCATTCAATAATGACATGAAATAGAAGGCATTTTATGGTTTCTCTATATCTTTGCATATAAAGAGACGCTGGCACTTTGTGTCCTGTATATGTATGTGTGTGTGTGTGTGTGTGTGTGTGTTTGTGTGAATCTGAGATGCTTTCGGTGGGTGCAGGGGGGTTCCTCATAAGTCACTTTTCTACTATGGATTTACTGTCCTACCCTCTTTCAGAGCATCCCCCTACCAGTAACCTCCGGGCCCTGCATGGTGGCGTTTGGGGTTTCTAGAATACTCTGCTGAATTGCTATACGTGGCTGAAAAGTTACTATACATGCCACCGTGGGACGAGTTCTCGGCGCTCATCTTTAGATCGTACTCCCGTCGCTTCAATGGATTGATAAGTGTGGCGTAGGCCTCGCTAATGAGTTTAAACTTGTGCTCAGATTGATCCTTTTCGACGGCGCTCAACCCAATGCACTTATCCGGATGCCACCGCAGCGACAACTCGCGGTACTTGGCTTTAATTTCCTTCTCCGTGGCTATACGCGATATACCCAACTGGTAATACAAGTCCTTTTCCAGTTCGATATTCTTTTTGAGGCTAAACTCTGCGCTTTTGAGCTCCCTGGCTAATTCACGATTCGTCGGATCGTACTCGAGAGCCTTTTTAAAATCTTGGACCGCGGCAAAACTGTTCCCTAGGTGTTGATGACACCGCGCACGGCGTGCGTACGCCTTACAAAAATCCTTGTCGAGCGAGATAGCGTTAGTGCAGTCGGTAATGCCATCGCGGTAATTGCATAGCTCTTTATGCGCAGCCGCGCGATTGCAATATAAAATTCGAAGAATTTGATCATTATCCGTGGCGAGTTGAATGGCGGCGGTGTAGTGCGCCACGGCGCTTTCAAAATTCTTTGTCGCAAAGGAGTTGTTCCCTTTTTGCTTGCCCTCCTCGACGAGCTCGATGAGTTTCAGTAATTCCGCGCACTCGGCGTCGTGTTTGGCGGGCTCCACCAAGCACAACCGCGCCCGCTCGAAGAACTCGAATCCCGATTGATACAAGCAAGTCGCCATAATCTTGTACAGCTGTGGGGTTCGTGAGGAGGGCGCGACCACCTCGAGCACCTCAACCGCCTTGGTATACTCCTTTTGCTTCATCAGCGACTCGGCGTAGCGCACGCGAAAGGGGACAGTATCGCTGAACTGCGCGACCAACATGCGGTACCGCTCGTCGCCGTCAGGGGTGCCGAAGCCTCGCTCCGCGCACCGGTAAATGTCGAGCCCATTCTTGAACTTTCGGATCTCGGTCGTGGTATCGTCGGTGCGCTGCTCGAGCGGTATCTTCTCGAGGAGCTCTATCGCCTGTGTGAGGTCTCCCATCGTCGCGGCCGAGCGGACGGCGCGGAAGATCATCTTTGTATTGCTCGGGTCGAGGCGAACAACCTCTAGGCAGTCAGCGATGGACTCGGTGTAGTGGTGATCCATAAAGTACGCCGCGCTGCGATTGCCGTAGAGGGTCTTGAGCTGCGTGGCCTTGTCTAGAGGCTGCAGCATGATCGCCTTCGTGTACAACTCGATCGCGGTCGCGTACTCCGCGTCCTCGTATTTTTTGTCGGCCTTTATCTTGGTCTGGCGGCTCGCGTCGCCCTTCCGAGGCGGCTCCGCCGCGACCCCCGCGCCCTCGCCGGCGCGATCCTTGTTGGCGGCCGGCTTTCCGGCGGCGCGGGGGCCCGAGGCCTCCGGCGCGGTCTTGCCGTTCACCCCGGCGGGCTGCTCCGCCTCCTCCTCGTTTCGGCCCGCGCCGGGGTCGTTGGCCGCTGGCAGCCGCGTCGGGGTCGGCCCCCTCGGCCCGCGGCCGCCGCCGAGCAGCGGCGTGAAGGGCTTCGGCGCGGCGGGGTCCTCGGGCGGGGCGGCCGCC
>MJCC01000005.1:243451-333838 GCA_001766655.1 Phytomonas francai
GGGGGGGGGGGGGGATGTGGTACCGAGATCGGAACGAGATACGCACGAGTGGGAATGGGGATTGGTTTTTCTAGTAAAATCGGCAAAAGCTTCTCAAACCCTTTTCTAGAACGGTAACGAAACGAAATCGATAAGTTACGTCGAAAGCGCATGCATAACAAAGCCCAGGGATTTGGACGAACGCCTTAAATTTCCATTTACGACAAAAATTTGGATTAAAATACAAATAATTAATTGTAGCGTCTATTTAATACTCATACAGTGGTTCATGACCAATATAATACTGAGGTTCCGTTATGTGTATGATTCTGTTTTCAGAAACCCTCTACGAAATACACATGGTAGTCAAGGAGCCCCTATTTAACCCACCTTTCTTTGAAAAGGTCGCATAGATTGCATAGGGAAAAGGGCTTCCAGACCAAAGAAAACCTATTCGTGTGACAAACTGTAAAACAGGATTAGGTAGCATTGGCTAGCTTTACCCTGCCTATGAAGCTTTCCCCGTTCCGTTCTCTAGATGAGGATCTTCCTTGAATGCAAAACCCCATTTTATGCTTTGTATTCGTAAAACGGTAGCATAAAATACTATATTCCAGTTGAAAAAAAAAATAAAAAGTTCGTTTTCCAATATATGGGTCAGAAACTCTTCTCTAAGTGAGATAATAATGTCAATATTAGATTTAATCAAGAATAAACCCTCTTAGTCCTATCTTAGTATTTTCCAAGCTTCCGGCTATCTCGTGTTATACGCCTCCATTTCTCCTCACCTATAGCAATCCCTTGCCTTGCGCTTACTTTGACTGCAGAAAATCCTTTGAACCTATCCTTGTGTGCCATAAGTTCGATAGCAATCATGAAAACGATTTTTTTTTAATGTCTCATTTTCTTTAATACGTCAAAGATATCTACATCCCCCCCCCCCCCAGAAAAAAAAAAGATTAACAAAAAAGGAAATAATGGGCAACATATCTTCGCTATTCTGTCTTCCATTCATCCCGTAATTTGATAACTTCCTTGCGTAGCCTTGGCAGCGATTTAGTACCCTTACAACCCTTGCATTTCCAGCCATGTTGACGTAACTGCATATTCGGAACATTGTAGCGTCCACACACAACACAAAGCTTTGGAAGCTGATTCGTAGATGAGCCTTCTACCCTGGAATCGATACTGCTGGAGGTTCGAAAACTATCGGTTGTACTTGTAGCATAACTACTTGGAATTTCAGACATGGTCATGCTCATTGGTTGGGGGTTCAATGGCACCATGAACTCGATGGGGATTGACATCGATAAGGGGTAACGATAACCTGAACGGGACAGCTTCGTCGGCAAAAATTGCAGCATTACTAAATTTGCGCCTGTATAGCGCACAACAACACCCTTTAACTTGCCATCGCATACCTCATCCATAGCCTCACACCAGTAGCTGTCTGTGAGGTGATTTCTAAGGGATTCACTCGAGGCTAAGATTCTGTACAAATTGCCGGGGGGCGCAAAAGAGGAATTGAAATTCGAAGTTCTTTCATTGCGAAAAGACATTAATGTAATTTGCTCTTTCAGAAGGGCATAAAATAATTTTAGAAAGATTTTGAAGTATTCCGCTATTAGAATATGGTCAACACCTTAGAAATAATGCAATCCTAAAAAGGAAAATGAAGAAATAAAAATAAGCATTTAACAAGACTTCGATGTAGAAGAAAATAAATGAAATTTTCGACGGAAAAACTAAAGAGGAATAAATATCACAGCTATCACACGAATTAGCCGACACATCATTAGCCTTGGTACTGTTTACGGTGGCAGCGCTACATGAAACTGACCTAGAAAGAATAAAAGAAAAAGACTTTTTTCCTATGCACAACTGAGCACTGGAAAGCTTGACTACAGTTAGAAATTCTCGTACACCTATAGTATCTCATCGGGGGGAGAAAATCATTATCGCACTGACAAAGCCACTGATCTTCTATGCATTTTATATAACACCAATAGCAAAAAACTGCGTGGAAAAAGTGGGCAGATTTCGATCACTTCTCTCTCTCCCCCCACCTCACCCGACCTCTCACTCTTTTTGCTTGAATATTGATTATTATTTTTAAATTTCAACAGTTTTTTCCATATTATCCAAAAAATAAAGAAGTGGCATTGAAAAGGGAAAGGGCGAAATAAGATGTCGAGTAAAAGTTGGAAACGAGGATTCTTGTGTAGAGAATGTTGATGTGTGTCCATTGTTTATTGAAGACGCTACAACATAGATCATGTTCTTCACCGTTTCCTCCACAGCCATTTGTAATAGAGAAGTTTCTTCCATAAGGTGCTCAGTTTCCATAACCTTTATTCTTGATGGTGGCACGTCATCGTGTTCGTCAAGCGCATTGTCTTGGACAACAAGTGAGGTGGTGTACACATCATATAGGGTACTCAGAATCAGCTGCCATAGTGTTCGTAACCGATCTGGCGAATTCTCCAGAATCGGCATGTGGTGTAAAAATACTTTTGAAATAATGTTAATTATGCAACTTTTATCTTCTGCTGAGGCGGGTCTTACTTCAATTGATAATGGCGAAAACACCAGGTACTGAAGTGAAGCCATCCAGGCCTCACGATTACCAGAGGAATTCTGCATCCCTAACACGTGTGAAGGGTCTGAAGTGCATAATTCCGGTGAAATGGCGGTGGAGGCAGGTAAAGTGGATGGAATAGCACATATCATTTCGGTCAGAGGGAATAAAACTCTCTTGTAGGCAGACTCAATGGTAACAGCGTCAAGAGTGCCCGGTTCCATATCTAGCACCGCGTCTCGAAGTGCAAGCATAGCGCGCCCCCTGGCTCGTGAGCCTCGTGAGGAGGATAATATGAGACACGACAGACTCTGGAGAGAAAGGATCCATAACTGATGCCAGGTGGAGTTTACATGGAGTGGATCTTTATCATTCCCAGTAGTCTTTTGAAGCCCTACTTCCGCCAGGTCGGATGTATTCTGACAAGTCAATCCTTTACGTAGGCGAACGACGTTGCCACTGCAATAGCCCAGGATATCCGCAAAAATGGCTTCCTCTGAGGGGACCAATAATGGAGGTGACCGTTGAACTTCCCTCAAGTCTTTCTCATCTCTGTGAACAGAGGGACAGTCAGCAGAAATCAACCCCAGCGATTGTCGACATTTTTGGTATTTCTTATGCAAAATTTCGAGACTTAGTACCAGCTTAAGGAGCAACTGCGTGTCAGATGCTACATCGTACATCGCATTTTTCACAAGAAAGAGCAAAATGTCTCCAATTTTGGGGAGTACAGCTGGGTTGAAAGCAGGAACTTCCAGTCGCGTAACGATGTCAACTAGTAACCGAATCACTAGAGAAGCGTGTGAGGACTGGCAGGAAGAAAAGGCAGAGGAGTTGGCTCGCTCATCGTCTTGATTTGCGATAGTTTTGTCTCTTACAGTGCCCACGCTCAGGATCCAGGACGACAAAAAATTGACAAGTGGAAGTGCCACAAGGTCGTTGAAGGCTTGATTTGGTACCGAGAAGAATACGTTGAAAATGCTCTGTGTAATAGCTGCAGAGATCTCAACATCATGTTTAGGAATATAAAGCGCCCCAAAAATATTCAAAACTGTAGCAATAGTTTCGGACATGATCTTTGAACCAGCCCACGGGGTAGCCACGTTCGTCTTCTTCCCATTCGAGGGTTGGTCAGCCAAGGCTTCTTCGCTGTTTGTGTGCTGACTCCCGAGGACACGACTCGCACCCAGAGTGAATAGGGCACTGAAGGTATCCTGCAAGTAATCTAGATGCGAATAAAACAGCTCCGGCTCAACAAGGTACGAGGTCGTGGCCGCCACACACGCTGTTATGAAACTGATCTTGTAGGAGTTGACCGCTATGAAGTTTGGCTCCATACCGTGCGAATGCACGGAAGTGGTGGAGCCGCAGCTGACGTTCATGAAGGCTTTTAGCAGTTGCGCACGCGCGGAGAGCGGGAGATGGCCCACGACGCACAGAATCTCCTGCATGTCTGGAACACACTCCCGCACGCGAGCCGCAAGCTGCGTGCCGAGTGCCGGCCTAGAGTTGGCGTCCGCCTCTGGTCGGCTGCCATTTTCACTGTAATTAAAGGCACTGTCCCATAATGCCGCAAACCATCCAACACTCTTTTTCTCCTGTGAGTGTCTTTGTGGACGGCCTATACTATACAACGCCGCAAGGTCAGGGGGTCTGAAGACGGTCTCGGATAGGCAAAGTGATGCTGCATCTGCAGTTTCGCGTTGAGAGCGGCTAGCTGCGGTGCCGTCCGGGCGGGTTTGCACCACAAGCATCCCTAGAAGGTACAAATTCAGTAACAAATCGCCTATAACCAACCAGCTCTTGCTCAGGCTTAGGGCAGTCGATTGAAGAAGCGAAAATATCTCCTTAATAAGCAAAAGTGTTGGAAGGTTTCGATGCAAATTATCTACCGCGTCCATCCCTTCGGAAAAACTCACGTGCACATACGACGATAGTGTCATAACACATTCATCAGAAACCTCATTCTGGCCTAGTGCGGTCGCTGAGAGAGCCAGCATTCGGATACCTCGGATACTCGAGACTAAAGCGGATGTTTCCTGAGGAAGAATGGCGTAGGCCTCATCCAAGGCGTCTTTGAGTGTTGAACCGCGAGGATTTAGCCGCATCACCTGCGCACATAATTTACCCAGAAAGTGTTTGAATATTAGGAAGCAGCGATTCTGTATGGCGTTGAAAGCATATGGGTCCAAATCAGAAAGCATTTTTTCACTCCACAAAGAATAAGCCATGTCTGGTGATAACGAGGCGTCCATAGAATGTGGCGCGATTCCTCGGCTCACGGACTGTCTGTTCACATTGCTGATGTGGAAAAGTGCAAAGTTACGCTCACATTCGGAGCTAAAGTGGTTAATCTCGAGATCCCATGTCACATTGTTGGCGAACCCTCGGTCAGCCATTTCCGCCATGATCCGCTCGTGCCGCTTCACATCGTTATATATGGCGAATAGGTACTCATCAGGAAGGTTGTTGCCATTGTCGATGCCGCGATTTATGTTCTTAAAGTCGCTTTTAGTCATGCACTTTTGAATTTTTCCGGAATGTAGATCCGTATTGAGCATGATGATGGCAAAAGAAAGCACAAAGGCGCCAGATTCGTTACTGAATGGGTTGATGTGTTTTTCAGAATTTATATTGTGTGAATACCACTGCTTGGCAAAAACCTCTATGACACGGTCGATCTTCTGGGACTCGCCTGGAAGGCAAAGGTGATAAACCAGCTCACGTATAGATGTAAGCAACGGCTTATTTTCAAACACAAACTCTCCGACAAACCCCTCAAGTTGTTGTTGGAAAAAGCGTACCGTGCCTGGACAAAGGTGATCTTCAGAGCGGTTCCGCTCCCATTCCTCTACCGAAGTGGTGAACGTTCCATCGGGAAGCATCACAACCTCGTCCTCTGGTGGTTTTGGTAGACTTTCTGTGCCAAGCTCACCAATATAGTTACCGAGTACAGTTTTATTCAGCAAATGGCTCAGACGATATAAACATCGGCCGATTTCGTATCCTCCAGCTGACTCGGCAAGCACAAACCAAGAGCGATGGCTTCCAGCAGCCTGCCCCTCCTCACCTTCCTTAACGCGTATGGAGTTTTCTAATAAAAATGGTATGCCCTTTTTTAGAGGCGACTCCTCAAAAAGGGCAGAAAATTTAAGCAATAAATTCTTTTGTGTAATCAAGTGCTCAATCGTCGCCTCCCACACAGAAGCGGTATTACAACCGTCTGAGGTAGGCTCAGGGGTTGAGTAGCGGCTTTTAGACAACCGCAAAGCAAAGTTTGAGACTATATTCATGGCCGTGTCAAGCGCAACAAGCTCCATTCGGCTAATGGGAAGCATATCAGCTCCCCTGCCCTCAGCATCATCGTCTTTCCCACCTGCCTGCCGATTATTGGCGCTGTATGGAATCGGTACATGACCGTTACTTGATAAGAATGACGATGAAGCGTTGTCATTAATGTCCAACATGCTTGGACAGACACTTTCAACGAGAACATTACATAACTGTGGGAGCACAGAGTGGCATCGCCACGATAGGTCGTAGTGAAGAAAACAGAAGTTGCAAAAAGATGGATTGCTGCACAACTCTGAAAGGCTCTCCAGTAGAATCTCACGACACTCGAGCACGCCATTAGACTGGGAATACATAATATCATCAAATACCGTATTGGTCACAATAGACGGGTGAACCCTTGCATTTAGTGGCAACAGAGTGGCAGTACCACGAGCGGAATTAGTGGGGTTAGCACGACTGTTGCTACTTTGAGAGTCATTAGACCTTTTCATCCTCGTTGTTGGTGTGATAATTGGGTTAAGGTGTATAAAACGAAGAAAATTAAAGATCTGTGGCACCAAGCCATGTGAAGCGCTTTCAACTAAAATGTGAATAAGGCGCAGCACCAGCGCTAGGACAACCATATGTGTGGTGCTCATAGCTGCGACCAGCAGCACCCTGCTCAGATCATTCTGCACAACAGACAAAAGTGCGGCTGAACAAGAATCCAACAGGTGGTTTTGAATGGTTAAAAGAGCCGCTTGCGCCAAGGAAAGACCCTCTAGCTGAATCGTGGGGCTATTCCGATCAGCTACCACAGCAAGCCCAGAGCTCCTTGTCTTTTGAGGACTATCCTCAGAAGATATGATGTTGCCCTCCGTATCCAGAGTAGTCACCTTAGTACTGATAAGAGAACTAATGTAGCGCATCATGGAGGCACCGTCTGGTAGTGTTGTCGTGGATGTGGTCGGCATGGAGCTAACATCGTTGATCAAAAGGGGTTTGGGATTCAAAGACAAGGATGCCTCCCCGCCTGTCGAGGGGCCCTGAGCGTAGCCCTGTTGACAAAGGGGGGTGGGCGCCAAGGGGTTCAGACCACCGATGTCCTGACGGTGAATAACACGGCTGTAGAGGCAAGTCACCAGAAACGACATGGTGCCCTCCGCAACGCGCTTCAAAAGAGGTGTGGCTTCCGGTTGGAGTGATATTACCAAGGCGCGGCGGACCACCTGAATGTAGAGGTCCTCGGGCAGCTCTGTGGCGGCTTGATGACGAATGCAGGTGCCGCACAGCTGCAGTGTGCGCGCGAGGAGAACCTCATGGGTATCGGGGTCGGATGCCTCGCTCCGCAAGCTAAGGGCCGTCTCAATCGCCAGCTTCACCCCCTTTATACCAACGATAGAACGACAGAAATCAAGTATAGTATCAATAGCGGAAAGGGCAACAATGATGATGGGCTCGCCGATATCGGGGCAGCGGCAGACACCACAAAAAGGGGATAGTATGTCAGTCTCGGTCAATTTTTGAATCCGAGGCAAGGACAATCGGTGCGCCAGTGGTGTTGTCCCAACGGGAAAGTGCTCCATGGCTTCAGTTTGAGTTAGGTGAAGGTTGCCACTGCCAGCGACTTCCACACGTTTTGGGTCACCATGGGTTGCATTGTGTACGCTGAGGTGATGGTCTGCTGATGTCCAGTCGGAACAACCAGTCTGGGTGCATGATAAGAGCCGCTTGTGCAACTTCATAGCACTGCATAGAAGTGGGTGGTCATGGACTTTGCGAGAACTAAAATAGCGCCCTTTGGATCCAAAATTGAGATCCGAACGGAGTGCGAGTATAACGTGATGGAGCTGTACAAGCACTACTTGTCGATCCAGATCCCATGCAGTTACATGTTCCATGTCGACTTACCAAGGTCACAACTCTACTCTAAGTATGCTAGTAAATATACAATGAAAGAGGGGATATGATTTCGAGCGCCTAATGCGCTTATTTCCTCGATATGATTACTATATATATATATATATATGTGTGTATATATATATTATGTGTATGTGGTCCAACTTTATAACCAGTCAGAGGTTTTCCTTCCTTTCCTTTGTCTCTTCCTTTAAAAACGAGCGCCCGACTATTGTAAGATTAAATACACTAAGTGGTGAAGCGTTAGGAAGTTTTTACGCACATATCTGAAAGATTAAAAATCTGAACAAGTGTAAAAATAAGCTGCATTTTTTTTTATAGCAGAAATATTTCCAACAAATATAATCTCAAATTCAATTTCCTGATAAATCGGCGCAGCCCAATCTGCAAACAAAGTACTACCCGTTTTCGGGCCACAAGCAAATCAAGTCACATAACGAACCAAGTAACGTCCTCCATGTTTCAAAGGGCTTGTGTACCTCCTGTACAAATAATATATTCCACCTAATGCAACACCACTAATGGCGGCTAGAGATAAACAAACGAATACCAATCATCCTAACTCACACATTTGTCTTATCAAGTAACGGAGAAGGAATCTTTCATGGGAAACTTATTCTATTTGAAATTTATAAAATATCGACAATCACCACCTAGTGAGTCATTCAACACTAGCACATAGAATAAGTTGAAAATATACATATGAAACTTTCATTATCTTGTATTCTACACCATTTACTACATGTAACTATAAGTCACTTCGACGTTATTTTTCTTCAAGAAGCAATAAAAAGGACGTAACATCCTTATTTGAGTTGGAGGAAAGAGCCCTGTGCTTACAAAAGACTTTCTTTGCATACTGAAGCTACGCGCGAAAAAGACCCATTATTCTTATACACAAATCCGAATCAGCTAAAACGATTTAAATTTCAATATGTAGCGTTCTTTAGTTTTAACTTGTACGATCTCCATTGCTGCAATCTTAAAGAAGCCTGTACCCATATTCATTTACAAACAACATATGTCTCATGAAGGGTGAAACAAACAATAAGAGAAGTCAGATAAAAATACAATGTGAAAAGATATACAAAAAAATCGAAAAGTAGTAGCATGTGTAATATATATATATATATATATATATATATCGGTTAACACAAATATTTATAGAACAATATTACCAGATTTTTTTTTGCCTCTGATGCAGCTTTGCTTTTTCATGAAAAAATATCTTCAAAATACGCATGCGCAGGCATTAAGTTAAAAATGTGTTTATGACGGATGATAACGTCTAAGCAGAAAGACACCGAGCTTAAGGGGAAGAAATATGTTCACGTACAGCATATATTGGTGTTAATATAAGCACAAATTATTTCCAATAGAATTATGGTCTTTTGTTTATAAAATATCTAGGTTTCTTTCCTCCATCTCAATAAATTCAAATACTTCGAGGGCTTACGACTTCTTAAATAGTCTTTCTTTGATAGCCTTTACGCTGAACACATAATCCCATTGCATATGTACGCAATTTTTTGAAAAAGTAGTTCCTACACATGTAATGTAAAATGAAGGTAAAACAATATAATACACAATAATAATTGCCAGAAGGGGCATATAAAAAAAAAAAGAAACTCCTGTGTCTATTTCCAAAATGTTAATTTACAAGCAACAAACAGAGATATCAGGGGAAAAAGTAACCCAAAATATATATAAATCTGCATTTTTACAACACTAACAACTATGATAATAATAATGACAAAAAAAATTATATAAATTGCTCATAATTGTTGCCATATATATGGTATCTATGTGTATCAATGCCCATACAGTAAATGAAGCCCCAGCTCGAGGAATTCAATTCAATAATACTGTAAATAGACGGCTGAGACTGGTCTTGCATAAGCACTCCTAATAAACTCAGGATGTTTATATAAAGTAGTCTACTTAGCTCACTATTTTATATGTTTGCACCAAGGAGCATGTCTTTTTTTCCCTTCTTATCGTGCGTATTACCCAATTTCCACCACAGCGCATAAGCGGTGTCTAGTTATACCATAGAACTCGATGAACAAGTTTTTGGGTTAGATAAACGCCAACAGTGTTCATTCGGAGTTTGACCTCCGCTCGGGTAGCCTTCATACCTTTGTACATGGAGTTTTTAATTGTCAGAGGATGCGTACAGTTTGTGGGACTCTAAAAAGCATACTTTACCTACTGCAATACCGTTAGGCATCCACCGCAACACACATGGGGAGCCAACTGTAAGTACCTCCGGTCGATACATAAACTCGCATTCAACTTCATATTCCCCTTCGCTCGATCCTGTGGTGGTGGTTGACTTCTCACTAGGCGAGGTAGAACGGTACGAGCGAATCCTGACCGCCTGTCGCGCGTTTCTAGAATAGAAAATAGGCTGGAGGTTCGGCGTGAAGCTCTGCGACAGCAACTGGACACTCATAAAAAAGCTGCCGCACACATTCTCAGGCTTTCCCACAAGAACTTTACCCTTGTGCGAGATTTCGACTTGCTCTGGTAGGTGATCCAAGGCGAACGTCGCCTCATCGCCAGGATGAGCCTCGTTAACATGCGTCCGTTCGATGTGAATTCCCCGGATGACGACCGGATAAAAAGCCCCAGATGCGTCCGGCCCAATACAGCAGCTGCAGCCCACCATCACCCTGCCTCGCGAAACACGCCCCTGCAAAACAGGGCCAACGTCCCTTACCTGGAAGGCGCGATCTAGAAGCACCTCGAAGAGCGGCTGGGACAGGGGCGACGCCGCCGGCGACTGGGATACCGGGTGCCGCACGCTTTGCAGGTGCGCAAAACAGTACCGGAACAGCTCCAATCCCCTCCCTGTCACGCTCGAGACCGTGAACAACGGGACCCTCAGAGGTTGCGGCTTGGGCACGGAGTCGAGGTTGCCGAGATCGCAGCTAGTGGTAGCGTCTCTCGACTGCATGGGGAGCCACCTCATGCAGTGTTCCAGCGCCTCTTCTTTGCTGTTGATCAGGTCACACGTACATCCTACGCCCTCTAAAGTGGCGGACAGATCCATGCAATAGGTGTAAAGCTCAAACTCATCAACAGCATCGCACTTTGTGACGACAAGTAGGAAAGGGGTGCCCATCGTGGCACACGTTTGGGCGTACAATCCCAAGCAATGCGCGGGCTCATTGGCCGCCACACAGATACACACATAGTCTGGTTTTCGGCTCATAATCCCGAAGAGCATTGACTTTGCAATGTCACCCCCAACGTCCATCATAAGGATAAAGCGGTGCTGTTGCTTTTCAGATTGATTTGTTTTCTGACATGGGTTCCCGGATTGGGGACTGTCACCAGGGGTACCAGTGGCACAAACGGGAACCGAAAACGGTTTTCCGCTCGAGTTTTTGGGAAATTGAAATGGGTCGGAGAAAGCATCACCGCTAATGGACGATAGCAAACCTTGGCCTAGGCTCTCCCTCTCCTCTGTGTCATATGCTTCGCGCAAATGCCAAATCCGTGTTGATATCGACGTGGTGCGTCCGGTGTTAATTTCGTGTTTGTGATTGAACAAAAGCTGACGAGTGCTTCCATCACCATCGTCTAAAGTGGCACTAAGCAAAACCCCCATCAAGGTCGACTTTCCGCAGTTTACAGCACCACAGAAAACTAAACTCAAGTCCTGACCTGCTGCGTGCCTTCGTGAAACAAGCAACTCGCCGCAAAAAAGGGGTTCGGGGTGCGTGCAAACCACACAACGCTTCAGCAGAAGGCAATCAAGCGACAGCGCCGCCGCCATGCGCTCAATAGTCTTCACGGATTCTTCAAACTCGTCTTCCGGAAGCCCTCTCAGAACACCATTATCATTGACGCCCAGTTCATAGAGGCACTGGCCGTTTCCCTCAAAAACGCGAAACTGCATCTGAGTGACAAGATGTTCAAAACGTTCTGCGGTGACACCCGTGAGGCGCCATTTGTACTCCACATCGCCCTCATCGTCTTCCTGCAAGAGTTGCGGGAAGGGGGGAGACCTGTCCTTTCTGAAGGATGACAAATTATCGGCATCATTTATATGGTTAGAGTAAAGATTGCTTTTCGAATCTAATGCGAGTCGATGCCTTATGTTGAAATGTGAAGTTCGGAACCCCAAAATATCGCATTCGTTTTCCTTCATTGGCACATTTAGTAAATGAGAACTAGAAAGTGCTGAAACAGGTTCTTCTCGTTGTGAGTTGAGTAATTTTTTTTGTGTGTTTTCTTCTAATATGTTACGATTTCTGTGTCTTTTCCCAGGTATCGATCCCTTAGCTCGATCCAGTTTGGTTTCATTAAAAACCTTTAATAATGAAGGGGGTTCGGATGGACTCAGTGAGAAGAGTTCATCAACCTTACTCTGATGTGCATCAAGGCCCATAGCGACCCTTTCTATCCGAAACCCTTCCTTGATGCTTGCCATTCCTTCTTAGCTTGAGATTAAACAATATATATATATATATATATTGATGCTTGCCATTCCTTCTTAGCTTGAGATTAAACAATATATATATATATATAATGTAATATATATTTATATGTGTGTGTCGAACTTTGACAAAAAAAAACAATGCACCTATTTGATGGTACTATTTTTCCTAGAAAGGACTTTTAAAACAGTTTAGATACGCATATAGAGGAATCAAAAAGAATATTTAAATGGGATAGTTACTCAAGTAACGACATTATCTCTGTATCATGAGATTAAGAGGGGAGGAAAATAGTTATTAAAAAAAATCTTAAAAAAGAATATTCAGAGCTAAAAAGTCAACCCTTTGTTTCGAAGCTGCCTTCAGATAGCCATTCATCATTCGCAAGATTTAGATGTTGCTGGGGTACAAATACACACGAATGCGGCGGCCAATCGCGGACGCAGGGACAGACGCGCCGTTGAACTTGATGCGCACCATGCCCGAGTTACCGTGCGGCCGCGTCACGCGTCCCCAGATGGCGCGCGTGTTGCTGCGCCGCGCCGGGGCCTTACTCCAGCGCACGCAGCGCTTCACCTTGTAGCCGTGGTAGACGTAGCAGACGCGCTTGCCGACGTACCACTCGGCGTCGCTGCGGGTGTTGACGTTGTCAACGCGCACGAGGGCCGTTTTCTTGACCTGGCCGTGAAGCCCACGGGTGTAACCGGCCAACGTCCCCTTCATGTAAAGACGCGGGGGCTTGCGGTTGCGGCATACCGTGCTCTTCATCCTCATGAGCTGGTGAAGCTTCTTGCTGCGATCAGCATGGACCTTGGACGTCGTCATAGTGAAACTAGAGTAATATCTGGGGTGCACTTCTACGTTTATGAATCAAAAGGAGCCTTAAAGCTACAAAATAACGAGGAAAAGGGATAAAAAAGCGAAGGGGTGGTAAAATAAGGAATTATCCATGTTTTAGTAATGCAGAGTCATTACCATTTTTTACAATTTCGAATACGTTCATAAAACGATATATATATATATATATATATATTTTTGTATGTATATATGTATAAAAGATCAATAATGCAGCCTATGATTGTGTTCTTTTTAGCTCTTCGTTAAGGCTCATCATATAAAGGATAAAGAAAACGCGAAAAAGAATATGAAAATCACAGCCAATCCTACTTCAGCTGTACACATACAAAAAGGAAAAAGACAAGACACTAAACCTGGAATGAAAATTCCTTTTGTGTGATAAATAGTTAGTAAATCTTCTTATCGCGGCCCAATAATGCTTCCTTAATACCAGAAGAATGAATCAACCAATCATGTGTGTCTTAAAAGAACATACCGAATATTAATAGGTTATTCAAGTTTCATATGATCTTATCCTTACCACACGATCCTGTGAACCATCGCCAGGGGTATCGAATCTATCGCTAAGAGGTGCAAGAAGTGGCATGGTCATCACGCTCGAGTCACCCACTTCTGGAAGCCATATTTGTGAATCAAATGCTGGTAAGTTTCTGATCGAATTGGTACGATATTGGAAAATGGATCTTACATTCAAAATCATCGCTATGATAAAATATGCGATGGCTGCATGTAGACATGCATGTGCCTTCTCAGTACTATCCCAATTGTTATTAAAGGATATAATAGATAGGGAACATATCTTGATGTTAAAGAGATATGCGATAAAAAAGGCGCATACCGCATTCAAATAACAAAATACCATACATATTTTTACTGCCAGACCCATTTCTAGACACTCACTAGAATCTTGAGATAATTAATATTTTTGAGACGTTTTTTTTGCAAACTAAACTTTTTAAATATACTTTAAAATAAATGATATTGGCGTTGGTGTAATCCTTATATGCATTACAATGAATAAATATAAATAAGATTTGAGCGTTTCCCTTCCCTTTTAATAAAACTGGAAAATAGAATGGAAGAAAGAAGAGTGTCAACCGTCGTTATCAAAATTAAATTTTGCATAATATTTGATATAGTAGAATCTTATTATTTCTAGCGTCGGCCCCTTCGGATCAAAGAAAGATGTACAAATTAACAAAAAAGTTATGCACAAAAAAAAAGAAAGATGACAAATCAAGCGCAAACAACCGAAAAATATAGTAGGATGGCGTGTTTGTAATTATGCATACACATGTTGTATAGTGTATTAGAACATCCAAGGTTCAATCGGGTGAATAGGCATATATTAATATTACTTTTAAAAAAAGATGATATTCCAAATGTATTGCATAATACCAGCCAAAGATCATGCAGGACGTATGTCGATTATCCTGTTACATCCTCCAACAATTTTAAGAAACCCAATTGAAGTCAGAAACCATAATGTACATTCGAAATGGAAGTTTTAAATGTTTATCGAAAAGAAGGAATCCGAGGGCGCCCACGTAATTTCAACCCAATTTGGGTGCTTACGGGCGTCCTGAGGCTCGCTTCGCATGACCTTTGAAACATATTCTTAAGTTCGAAATCATCAACCTCTCCGATGCTCAATCTATTGGGACGAAATAAGTAGCATCGGTAGTATTTGAAAAACCGCACTAAAAATGAATGTCGAATAAATGTGTATAAAAGACAAATATATCGGTAAGCACGTGATAGCAGTGGCCGAATACAACCGGCAAGCAACAAGAAGTACGCCAAAAGGTAGTAAAGGCCTGCACAAACACAAGCACGTGACTTAACGGCAGAATTCCAGTTGTACTTCACTTCAGCCAACGCAAAGGGAAGGTGTTGTTTCAATAGCATCCACGAAAAAAGAAAAGAAAGAAAAGCGCTCATTAAACATAGATATGTGATGCATGACCAGATGAAATTCATTGATGAAGAAGATTTAAATAAGGGAGGTGAGGGCAGTAGAAGTAAGCGAGAGGAGTCCTGCGCCTGCACCCCTTGTGAATTGAAATTGTAATTATCTACAGCATTGGGACCAAGGTCAGCATTGATAGATTCGCAACCTACTCTGACACTGTTGGGGTCCATCAAGTCCGACATGCTTGACATCTCGGAGATAAAATCCTCTACCCCATGGTGACCACGTGATGTTGCTACCCCAGACACACAACTTTGCAAGATACCACTTATTGGTGACGAAATATGTCCTCTAAATCTTCGTGAAAATAAAAGGCCATTATCCTTGGTGCATAGGGGTGATACACTATAATTGTTTATCCCTGTGCTAAATGATGAATATCTGGAGTGAAATAAGGTAGTACAAGTTGAGCTATGCTCTTGGTTCAAACCATTCATTCTTTGGGGCAAAGATTCTAAAGTTATTTCGCTTCTATGGCCACTCGTTTTGGAGCCCATCCTTGAATGTTATGATAATAAATGAGATGCGGTATTTTATTGTACAAATTGCCTTTATTTTCAGACATTGAAGATCTAAGATAAAAGAGAATGGGATAGAATTCTTTTTGTTATATCGGAAAAACTACGCTGATATAGTGCAATCAATTATAAAATATTTGATCAAAGTGCTCCACTTTAGGAGTTAACTTGGTTTTAGAAAAAGGACAATAGTAGAAATATATTCATATTTGGGCTCAGATGGGGAGTAAAAATTCTTATGGGTATAAATTTTGCATCAGAGTCGGTAATCACGAAAAAAAAAAACATGGGAAAGAATCCTCATCAGCTAATGAATTATGTCCTAAATTGATAGAAAGCAATTCATAATATCAATAATCCATTTTACAAATCATCTAAAAATACATAACTCACAAGAAGAGTATGATAAGAGCATATATCAGTTATGCTTATAATTTTGGTTTTTCTACACAATGCAAAAAGGGGAAAAAATATCGATACTCTAGAACGCTTCGCCACCTTGGGGTATGATCCAACAACACGAAACACAGGTATTCCAGGTCACAGAAAGTTGATATGAGGAATACAGAAAAGAAGCAGTATGTTGCCCATGGTATATTTCGCACATTCTTCTATAACAGTTACACAATTTGCGATCCCATATGCGAACGATTTATTAAGGGTCAGTTAAGCAATACGAGACATCACGTATTCCTGCCAAGGCGATAAATCAGACGCAACTGGTTTCACGAAACTCAAGGCTTGCTCCTTCAAAACATCATCAAGAAGAGGACACATGCAACAAAAATGCTCTGGTAAGCGTCTCTGCTCCAAAAGTGTGCCTTCGTTTGATAAAATTGTTTGCCCAGCCTTCGCACTCCCTGCCACGGTAAAAGTGTCCATGTTCATCTTGGCATGAGAGCCGCACAAATAAATACTTTTCATATCTATGGGGCTATTACAGTTTGATTCGCTCTGAATAAAATCATTCCTTGAAGAGCTGGGCACCGCTGCCGTCGCATCCCGAAGATGAAGCGACGGGCACACATCATCCATGTTTCGATGCAGATTATTGTAGCGGTAGGCGTAAAAGTTGCTCCACTTGATAAACTCCTCGGCTGCAGAATTAATCAAGGCTCTTCGACAATCACACGATAAAGCTTCTAGTGGTACTGCGTTCTCATCGCGCTCCTCCTTTTGAGTCTCTATTATGATAGGATCCCCATGAAGCGACACGTCTCGAGGGGTTGCATGCTTTTCCACTGGTGCTAGGTCATGCGAAGGGCTGCATCCCCCGCTCGTGGATGCGGCTGTAATTTCAAAAGTGTAGTCGTCCGACCATCCACATCGCAGACATAACTGAAGCTTATCACCGGCTGAAAGTATCACCGGTCCCTTATGGTAAACGGTCTGATTAACTCGAAGCTCAAAGTGAGAAGAATTCCATGGAAGAGCTATCAATTGGGGAGTTTTTCCCAGTGGCAAAGCATGGGCGAGCTTTACTTTTAAAATACGTTTCGAATCACGCACAAGAACTGCCCACTCACCATCTTGCCGAAGATGGTGTGCATAGACCGCTGTAATCCCTAGAGAGACAGCATACATTCGTATTATGTAGCCATCGAAGGAGGTAAATAGCCTATTTCTTTCTTCATTAATCATTTGAATCTCTCGCTCAAGTTAATGTTCACTAAAGTGTGAACCTAATATATAAAAATCAATCAAAATAGAGGTAATAGATAAAGATACTATGTGCACTGCATGCATTCATACTCTCTTTTTTCGATTCAATTAAATCTAATCATTCAGACTCATATGCCATCGTTTTTCATCTTGAACTATCAAATTCTCTATTTTCAAACAGACACGCACTTTGGGGTAAAGGGTTTGACAATATTGAGTACATTGGAAAAAAAAAGTATAAAATAAAAAGACAAAGCGTATTGTACTTACATAAATTAGCTTATTTACTATACAATGGCGTGACGAAATCAATACGTTACGCAATGGAAAGTAGTATCCATCATGAAAGATTTGTCTCCAAGCTAGTGAGTCATCGAGAAAAAATTCCCGTTTTTGTGTGTCGCTTGGAAGTTCGGACGCTGCTTAGAATCGCTCCCAGGTACTGGGAGACTCTTTCCTGTAGTGTCCAAGGATCGAGAGGTCGAAAAGGCGTCTTTCTCGGACAAGCTAAATTCATGTAAAGTAGGATGCGGCTTCGGCAGAGGCGATGATAGACTGGTGTATTCCGTTTCAAGCGGTAGGTTCTCTCTCAGGTCCGGAGGTGGGGGCAGGCTGGGCACAGTCCTTTCCCTCCCCTTTGAGGCCTCGGCCGCGTCTCGGGACAGCGGCACGGCAACAGGGCCGCCAGACCCCTTCTGTGGGGCGGAGACCGAGGTTAACGTAGGAAAACTAGGCTTGAAAGGGGCGTGCGTGCCAAACGGCCTCGGAATTGGCAGCCCATCGTCGTCAGGGATGTAGGCGTTTGGACGAAGTTCCGCAGTCGTGAAGACAATGCTTGAGTTGCTTTGATCTCCCAACGCCGCCTCCTTGGCCGCCTGCCGGCGCTGTTGAAAGGCAGCGTAGTACTGACGCTCTATTTTCTTGCGTTTGAACTCCTGTTCGGCTTCTTCGAAAGGTACCTCTCCCGCCTCCAGGCGGCGCTTAGCCTCCTCTAGAACTTGCTCGAGCTGAGCCACCTCCTGCTGAAGCTGAATGCTCGAGGCCTGAAAGAGGGAAAGTTCCGAGACGGTGGCCATCATCTGCCGGCTACGATTACGAATCCCGCACTGGTACTGATTTACCTGCTTTGCCAGTGTGATCGTAGGTTGTTTGCCGTTTTGTGCCTGCGCCCCAATGCGCTCTGCTAATTCTCGAACTTCAGCCAGAATAAGCTCCTTCTCGCGCAACTTTCCGTTGATTACGTTTAAATCATTCTCAAGAGCCTGGGCACGGGCCTGCAGTTGGATATACTCCTCAGAAATACCCCCATCCTCAGCTGTGATAACTGCTCCCTTGTCAGCGCTCACACCCGCTGAGGTACCCAAACGGCTACTTGTGTCCTCAGATGCACGCTGCTTGCCACTAGTTCCCGCTGCAGTTGTCGTGTGCAGGTGCTTCTGATCACGCTTCGATGAATCGTCGGAAATAACCTTTCCTATCCTACGCCAGCGATAGAGGTTGTTCGGGTCCGTTAAATCATTTTCAAGAATCTCAGCCCTCCAGCGCTCATCTTCGATGTCTTCGGTCAATTTGGTGAGCTCATCCTCCAATTTTCCCACTTTGGGCACCGCCCGCTGGTAGAGCTCGATCTCACGGTTCAGGTCCGAAATCTGCAATTTCAGACGCCGCACCTCCTCCGACCGAGCGTTGATCATGGACATGCCTTGCTGCAGCGCCACCTCTTGTGCTCCTACAGTCTCCGTCAAAAGCGTCACCTTCGTGTTTAAATCAATGAGATGAACGCCAGTCTGGTTGCGCTCCTCGATAGCAGAAGTATAGTCGTCCCTCAGGTGCATCATGGTCTTTTCTACAGAGACAGCTTCCATGTTTAGAGATTTTACCTTCTTGCACACATCCATCGCTGCATCTGCAGTGAGCTCCAACTGCTTTCGCTGGTTATTCTTTTCCAGGCCCAGATTCATGCATGCTTGGTGTAAATCCGAGCATTGCTGCTTCTTTTGGATTAGTGACTTCTCCTTCAGGTAATCCTCACGCTCAAGCACGGCTAATTCTTTCTCAACTATCTTCGTTTTCTCTGCCACTTCTGATATCTTTTGCTTAAAGCGTTCAATAAGCATCATTTTGTGACTCCGCTCATGTCGCAACTTCTGGAAGCTCCCTGTGAGTGCGTTCAACCGCTTCTCAAGCGCGCTGTGACGCTGCTGTAGATCTTTAGCATATGATTCCTTGGTTTGAAGCTCTTTTTTCATAAGCAACATCCGATTATATTCACGAGTACAATCTTGACTCTTCTCCTGCCGCAGAACGATGGTAGACATAATTTCACGATGCTTTACCTCCTCTTGGCGGAGGCGTTCAGCCATGCTTTCATTGACATCGGACAAGTCTTCAATCATATCCTGAGCTTTCTTTGTAAAATCTTCTTCTTTAGCTTGTTCTGCTAAAAAATGTTTTCTGCGCATCTCCAAAATGCTTGACAGGTCCTGTTTTTTTTTGGATAGCACCTTCTGCGTAGCCTCCAGTGCTTTCATTTCAGAAGCAAATTGTGCAATCTGCTCCTTGAGCGAGTTCTGTGCGCAAAGGATGCTATCCTGTTCAGACTGAAGACCTTTGTACGCATGTATGCAGCGCTCCTTTTCTCGTCTCAGCTGCTCTATATTATCGTATTCCTCTTTCTCAGATGCTTTGGTAGACTTGATAAGGTTACCCAACTCAGCAAGCCTTTCTTGATAGCCCTGACGTAACTCCTGCTCCATCCCTAAAGATGCGTTGAGTGTGGACAAGGTACTCCGCTTCGGATCCATTTCGCTTTGTATCTTCTGAATGCTGGCTACAGCTGCAGCATGGTCGTTGTCTTTGTTGCTGAGTTGTAGCTCTAGCTTGTTGATTGTGTCCAGTTGGGTGGCAATCTTTTCGTCAACTAGCTCCAACTCCTTTTGTGCGCCCTGCAGCGAGCGTGAGACAAGATCAAGCTGCTTTTGCGCTCGCTCAGGTTCATGCTCCATATTAGCGAGATGCTGTTTCGCTTGTGCAAGGGAAACATTAAAATTGCTGGACGCCATTTTTCTTTCAGCCTCCTCCTCCTCAAGTTGGTCCCTCTCAAGCTTGAGAGCATCGTATTGGGAGACTAAATCTTTAATCTGCTGGCCCATCTCCTTAATTTCAGCCTGGATTCGCTCAAGCTTGGGCCGCAGACGAGCTACCTCTGCGGCTTGGGCGTCCTCGCGTTCTAGGATAAGACTCTGCTTACGTCGATCAAATTCAAGTGCCTCTACCTGCAGCACGCTCTCCCGTTCCTGAGTTTCTGCAAGCTCCTTTTCGATCCCCATCAGAGTCTGCCTCAATTGGTTAATTTCTTCATCATCTTTGCGCGCTATTTCACCACGGGACCTTACGCGTTCCCGCTCACGATCCAGGTCGCCGCGGAGCTGACGAGCTCGTTTTAAGAGAATATTATCGCGTCTGTAGATAGATAGAACATGAGTGTGTAGCTCTTTGAACTTTTCTTTTAGATAATCTGCACGCTCCTCTGTAATAAGTCCCTCATCTACTAACGTGTTTAGTATTTTAAAGGCGTTCGAGTGCTCCACGTCTGAGGCATGGTCTACCAGCAATGAATCAAAAGATTGCATGTGCACAGAGCAGCGTTGACTAAGCCTGGATAAAGCCCTTTCACACAATACACCTCTCCAAAAACCTACTTCAATTGGGAAGAAAACGAAAATGGGTCAAATTAATGAATTCATTATTTGCAAAAGGGTCAAATATTTGGTCCATCATGCTCAATATTAAAAGGCAGAATATAGTGTCGAAAAGCGATCAGATATAGTTTTGCTTATGTTATGGCAACCATTATATATATATATATATATATATATATACCGTCGAGTGTGCTTCAACTATTTAATATCGATAACCCCTTCATGGAAAAGGTTCCCCGCGATGAAATATACAATAGAAAAACAGCTGGCAATGCAGCAAACACTATCGAAAGAGGGCAAGATCAGCTCACACGGAGAGAAAAGGCTTGAATTTTATACAACAGGTTTAACGCGCTGTTTACATAATGTTAGTGAGACATAACTTGGAAGCCTCTGACGCAGCTGGCATGTGCCCACCGGACCGATACAATTCTCATTCAAGTCTAAAAAGAAGCCAGGAATGCGAGATGCATCAAAACTCCGTGCCGCATTGTATTGTGGTGTGGTAGGCGATGCCGTATGAAAATCAAGACCTTGTGGAGGAGGCCGAGCCCGCAAAATGGGAACTAGCGAACAGGCCCCTGTATCATCAATACCAACATGTTTAAGCTGGACAGCGCGTATAGTTAAATTGTGTGAAAGGCATTGCATCAAGTAGACAGCACCATCGTTCCCTATATTAACATTATAACTGAAATTTATAAGCTCTAAAGCAGAGGTGTTCACGTCTCCTATATTCTTCCCCGAACCGCATGTTCCAAGACCTGTGCTTCCAGACGAGATCAGAAGGCTAGTATCCGACGGAAGTGGATGTGGAAAAGAAGGCGATGTCGTCGCCGAGAGGCCAAGTGATTCGCATAAGGTAACGATATCTGCATATGTCAGTCTATTTCGGGAAAGATCCAAGGTGCGCAATGTGTAGCGGTGAGATGATATCATGGGGAAAAAAAGGTTCAGCCCTGTTGGTCCATCACAACCAATTTGTAGCCTCAAACGGCGCAGTGGGTTCCGCATGTACGACTCCTTGAAGTAGGTTGCCGCACGCTCGCACTGCTCCCGGCCGAATTTGCATTTTATCACCTCTAAAATGTCTGAGCGCGGTAAGACATGCATAATGCGATAGATAGGATCAAGATGGCGGGAAGCAGACTTTTGAGAATCGGTTGCTGAAGTAATAGTTTCTTGGTCAACAAACTGCACTTCTTCAGGGCTAGGACCAGCCTCCAAAGAGGAGGGTGATTGCTGAAGTGCGCCGTCACGGGCGCGCTTCTTTCCCGCCTTGCAAAGCATGCGTGTGTCACCACCTATATTATTAAGAAATACAAGAATCCCTTTCAGCTACAGTTTTCAATAATTAAACCTTTAATAAGAAAGGTAAATAATAAGAGAAAAATTAAGTTATGATGAATTCAATATTATCATAGATATACATATGGCAAATTATTGTAAGAATGAATTATCTGCGAACAAATATCTTTGGTAGAATGCTTGATACTCATCTCATGTAATACTGAGCCCTACCGCATAAGGAAAACGCATTAAGAAACATAAAATATGGTGTCAATAAAAAGGTACACTGCGCTTCTTATGTTTTATTCCCTAAAGCTTGACACTAATTATTTAGTAATAACAGTGTGATATGGATGAGCAGACAACACCTTTCGAAGCGACATAAGGATCGACAACTTCGATTCACGAACTCGATGCTCTCCAGCAGGTTTGTCCTCTACGTCGGGAGCATTTCCGGAAAAACGGTTTTCCATAGGAGCCGGTAAGCTTTCACCTGACGCAACACCACTTTCCGTATTTCTTGGTTGATAACTATGACTCATATATGGCGTCCCATCGCCAACACCACTGATTTTGCTGCTGTGTAAGGCCATTCCAGTCCGTGTCACTATGCCTTTGTCGTTCCCACAACTTGTAGGTATTGAGTGCTGCTGCTCATGTTGCCGCGCATAGCTTATGTCCACAGACCACGCGTGCACTAGGCCATCAGCATGAGACGTCACAAAACGGGTCCCAGTGGTATTCCAAGACAACTTGGACATGCCTTCACATGCGGCTGTTGTACTCTCCAAGACATGAAGTTTGAGGGCCCGCTCACAGGTCTTTCCGGTATTGCGGCTGCGGACTCCAGAATCGCCTAAGGATGTGTGCATGTGCGCGTGTTGGAAAAGAGAATTCGCACCACTTGTCAAGCCCGTGCTTCTGGAAGACAGGCTATGAAGACGAGGTCTCTGGAATAGTAAGATGGTAAAATAGTTCACATAGACTATGGCCAAGAGGAGGAAGTTACGACCAGAAGAGGGGGACCATACTACCTGCCGGCACATGCCATTTCGATGCGTCGAACCAGAAGAAAAGACCACGCCACTGATCTGGGTGCCACCGTCAACTACTAAAAATACTCTAACCGAACCGTCCTGATAGCCAGACGCCAACAGAGAACCAGTGTCGTCAAAGTGGACGCAAAGGCAACGCGTTGAGGGGTCGCCGTGGGCTACCTTTGCATCTACATTTGAAATATTAGGGTCCGAAGTGTTTGAAAAGCGATGATCCAAGTCTAGGGAACTTGATCCAGGTTCCCGAATCGAATCTATTGCATTTCCTAGAAAAGTGGTTATGTTACGGTCTTCAGGCCTTGTGGAAAATGTACAACAGAGAGCCCAGGGGTCTCCGCTATTCAACGAATCGCTGCGTCGCACAAACAGTAAAATTTCACCACTATTGCATGCACAAGCTAACGTGCACTGCGATGAAAAAGCAATAGAAACCCCATTAGGGGTCTTGATTTCTGCATCAAGTGCCCATCTGCTATGCGAAAAACGGTACACACGAATTTGCCATCCAGGGCAGAACCCAGCTAGGTAAACACCGTGCTGCCAAGGTCCCCACACCAGCTGGGTGCATGGATACTGCAGCTGATCCACCAAAACAGTCATCTCGGCCGGATCCCATTTGAAAAGGCCCTCGTCAAAAAAAGGTGGCGGCGGTACTCCTGAGCCTGACAAACCCCCCTCAGCCCCAAAAAGGTCCTCAAATGACTTGATCGCGCCCATATTCTCAATTACCGGCATTTCCTGTGTTAGTGTTACAAAGATCTCACGTCTTGATGTCGAAATGGCCATGAGCTTGTAGTGGTTGTTGTGCTCTATCGCGATGATCGTGGTATCGTGAGAGGTAAAGTGGAAAATAGGTGACATGTAGGAAGTCGTGGCTGCTCGCTGCGGGGCTTGAATTCTGTTGTGTGGTTCTGTGCTGGACTCCGCATTGTTAAGAGGTTTAAAATTGACCTCACGTGGCTTGGGTTTATCTTCCGTTGGTGATATTAACAAAGTAGAGGGTGCTTTTTTTCTGGAAAGGCTGGAGAGACCGCTTGGAACGAAGTCGAGAAGCGGGGACTTTGAATATATTGGAGGAGAGAAGTACTGCCTTAAGGATTTAGAGGTGTCTGAAGAGTTCCCACCATCCTGACCACAGGGATGTGAACTATTAGATTCCATAGATATACCCTTTACAAGGGTCAACTATGTGCCCACTTTTCCTATGAACTAATTTGTAACGTGAATCTACTTATCGTGTCCGGGTGTGTATAAACTCGAAAAGAGCTATTCACAGATCGTCTTTGTGAAATACTTGGAGCTAATCAACAGTTTAATATTTACGTCAGAATAAAAAAGAGATTGGGAAAATTGTGTACATGTATCGGGGGGGAAAATATTCCTTTGCATGAATTTGTATGAATAGGGACGTATCAAAATAACTCTCCCACTTTAAAACATTAGCAATGTGTTTTAAGCTTGGCAATTCCCCACACCGTAATAGAATTTTTTCCCTAATTATAAGCTGATATAGAATACATAAAAATATTATCATTCAAGACATCAACGGAACATATGATGCCATAACTATCCATACCATTCATTAAAAGAAAAAATTAATTCAAGAAGATTCTCTGTATAATAATACAGAAAAATTAAAACTCGCAATTTGGTTTTTTTTAGAGCTATTTTATTAATAAAAAAAAGTGACATAATTTAATCAAAACCCAAAATAATCAAAAATATAAAATCATAATGTGTTAAAATCAGTGATAAAAATACATGTTGAAATCGTCTAGAAGTCGTATTCAAAATTAATATGTTTACGAACCTTAATATATTCTTTTTTTTTTTAAAGGCATGGCACGTCGAAATAAATTTTCGAAAAAATAAAATCGTAAAATTAATTTCTTTTTTAGATCTCTCCGAAATTCATGGATATTTTTTTATATTTTAGGGGAAAAATAACCCAACGTATGTGTCTGCCACAATCTTTATTTAACTGCTGCCCCTATTGCTTTTCCTTTTTAAGGTGTAAGAAAAAAGCTAAAGTCAGTGTGATTCTTGAAAAGGAATTACAAGGTAGATTAGAAAATACATAATACGAAGCCCTTTATTGCCCTTCATATGAATGACATCCTGAGGCTTTCGCTAGGGGGTATATATAAAAATGAGCAAAATGAATTGCAATCAGGAACAAATATTTCCTTTTTGAACTTTTAAACAACCCCCTGACATTATTCGCGCCATATATAAGTTTGTATTCTAACAAAAAATATATATGAATCAAATATATTTATTCTGAAAACACTAGAAGCACACTGCTTTAGTGTAAACCTGCAACCTCGATGGACAGCGTCCTAAATAGATTTAAAAAAAAACTTATATGCTCCTAAGTATTCTCTCAAAGAGCTATTAGATACATTTTCGTTACCGTTTAAAATGGTGGTTAATGCTTTTAAGTGTATTTTAAAGCATCATAACCAAACAATATAGTCTGAGGATTACACTTTTCACTTAATCGTGCTATCGCTATTATAGTATGCCATTTACTCAGGCTATGCTAAAGGGAGGTGTTAAACTACATCGCACGAACACCACGGTCACGTTATCTGTCGATCCCTTGCTCAATGCCTGGCTAACAAGGGTGTCAGTGATGTACTTTGGTGACTTTCCTTTTTCTAAAAGCTCGTAGCAACATTCCGTTGCTTTCTCATACGAAATGACATCCCACAAGCCATCAGATCCGATAAGTAAGAAATCATCTTCTGGTTCCAAAGTTACACGAAATGTATCGGCGTCAGAAATCAGGCCAGAGGGTTTTCCACCCGTGTAGTCATCAAACTTGAACCCAGCATCCCCTAACGCACGAGACACAGCGAGGCTGCACAGACGAGGGTTAAATTTTGGGTGACCCAAACGCTTGTTGAATAATCTCCCCCCAACGGATGCAACTCTTTCCAACTCAGCAGCATTACGATTTGGATTGTGCACCTTGGTGAGGATTCTTAGTGAACCTCTTCTACAGAGAACTGCCTCGCAGTCGCCAACGTTACCCACCACCAGATCACCATTTAGAAACAGTGCCACAACGCACACGCTGCCGGATTCGATATTCTCCTCCTTACAGCGCTGCAAGAACTGCCTATCAGCTTTAGATATCCCTTCACGGATAGCCTTCTCGGGTCTGGACATAATCTCGGGATGGCCTAAGATAAGCTTGTGGAGGTGATCACGTAAGTACTCGGCACATTGCGCCCCGCCGTGGCCGTCGTAAATGGCAAAAAACGGTATCCCATCGCCTAGCATGACGTGCTGGTCCTCCATCGTGCGGCGCACCCCTTGCTCTGCCGTAGCGCCGAAGTCAAGTATGGGGAACGTGGGCTGAACTTTTTTTAATAATTTTAAAACTGGTTTTTTTGTCTCTGGTCGTTTATGACGAATTAGGGGTAAACTGCAGCTTTTAGAAGTATCGACAAAGGCTTCTGTATACCTTGTAAGTTTTTTATGCTTCATTAGGTGAAAGATGAAGCTAATTAAAATGGTGTTATCTGTATTCGGCTTTGTACTAAAAGATCGGTGGTAACCATAAGATTAAAGTAATACGTATGACTTTTATATTAAGGAGTGTATGTGTGAAAAAATGAGTTAAGTAGCTTTATGGGAAATTAAACCCCAATTTGAATATTTATTTCACTATATATATATAGTGAAATAAATTATTATTATTGGCAATCCAAGGTATGATGATAGCAGAAAATAGAGCTTTTGTAGAACTAGTTCAGTTATTTAAAAAAATAATAATAATAAAAGCACTGATGTGTAATAATAGATGGAAGGAAAAGGGAAAATGGATAATAAGGAAATATGCATGGGGTTTACATAAGAAATTGGGGAAAAAAATATCTTAATCGGCAAGTAACAAGTTATCTGAGATACTCGCTGAGTAAAAACAAAAAGAACACACATCGAATAATAATACATTTTCGAAATAAACTAGTAGCCTCGCATCTCTAAAAATAATAATATAAAAAAAAAAGCAATCAACACAACAAGTGAAAAAGAGAAAACTGCAGATAGAAAAAAAAAGAGAAAAAAAGAAAATAGGCGCAATTAAAATATCTCCAAAGCGGGTTTTTTCTTAAACTCTTTATTGCTGTCATTGTTTCCTTGAAGTGAGACATTTTGTTGGACTACCATTACCTAATAATTTGGTTAGCACCCTCAGCGGTTGATAAATATTTTGTATATACACCCTTCGTCAGCTAATTGTTGTGTACGTGGCCCACACACCCACATTTGAGTAACATACATAATTAAGAGCGGAAAAACAAAAGTCCCAATATACAAAAAAAATACAACCAAGCCTATGAATATAAAGTTAACAAGAAGAGATATTCTCTAGTGTTCATGCATTATCTGGTAAATCTACCACACCTCTCAAAACTGTGTCTTCCGAAATAAACCCACTTCCCTTAGGGTCCCTCTCATAGTACGCCAGACAAATCAACATTGTCGTGACGTTATCAGTGGCCCCTTTATCGAGAGCGGCCTGCGTCAACTCATCAGTGATGGTCTGCGCGGTCTCCCCAGATTTCAATCGCCGGGAACAAAAGTCGATAACCTCCTCGTACGACATCACATCCCAGAGGCCATCACTGCCAACAACCAAAAACTCATCCGCACTAGTCAATTTAATAGAGGTAGTATCTGGTTGTGAAATGATACCGGAGGGCCTTCCGTCCGTGTACTCGACTAGCTTAAATCCTGCGTCACCGATAGCACGCGTAACACCTAAGCTAATGACACTTGGGTTAAACCTAGGATGGCCAACGCGGTTGTGAAAGATTTTTCCCCCAGCATCATGCACCCGCTCCAACTCTTTTACATTACTCTGCAAGGTATGTTTGACGGTTGGCACAATTGGAGAACCACCGCGGCAAAGCACTGCCTCGCAGTCGCCAACGTTGCCAATTACAAGCGTATCATCTATAACTATGACTACTACACACACACTGCCGGATTCATTCCCGTCTTCCTCTGGACGACCCAAAAAATCAGCATCCATCTTTATAATGCTGTCTGAAATAGCCTTCTCGGGGCTGGACATAATCTCGGGATGGCCTAAGATAAGCTTGTGGAGGTGATCACGTAAGTACTCGGCACATTGCGCCCCGCCGTGGCCGTCGTAAATGGCAAAAAACGGTATCCCATCGCCTAGCATGACGTGCTGGTCCTCCATCGTGCGGCGCACCCCTTGCTCTGCCGTAGCGCCGAAGTCCTTGATTCTCACATAAGCCCCACATCGGGTGTCAGCTTTTTGATATGAATGATATTGAGAGGGGTCTGAGGTATTCGAGTTCCCTCCCTCACTCCGTAATATACAACTGGATAAGCTGTAAAGAGGGTTAAAGTCTGGTAGTGGGCGCGTAGAACAGTTTGCCGTTTGGTTAATCGATGCAGCAGGTGATATTTCAGTTTTCAGAGTTCTGGTTGCCACGTTGGTGTCAGTGTTTAGAGTAGGACGCGAAGCTTTAACCACCGGGTCCGAGGTCATTCGAGGACTAGGATGGCCTGCTTGATCGCAGGAGACTTTTTTCCGCTTGATGAACCCTTTATGATTAGTAAGGCTACTTTTACATATTTTTTTAATCTTTGGGACCGGCTGAGGTGCATTTTGAAGAGTGGGCTTTCCGATTCCAGGCATTGATGTAATTTATCAGCCTAAGAAGGAAAAAAACCTTCCCTGTGCACTTCCCAAGGGCCTCACAATATCTGTATTAAATATGTGTTATTCAGTATTTTGGAAAAATAGGACGTAATGTTTTTATATACTGCCCTTCAATTTCAATAGATTTAACAAAACGATCCAGTGTCTGGTAGTAAACTAAAACAATGATGCTAGTGATGTTAGTTACACGGAAACCTTCAGAAAACAAGCAAACTAATATATAGATACCCTTGAGAAATGAGGAACCAATTTTGGATCCCTTTGGGAAAAAAAATAAAAGAGCCTCTAACTACAAAGAGAAATATGTCGAGAAATAAATACAATGTAAACAACGAATTCTAATATTTTACCTGTTGCGGCTATCGAATTTACGAAAAGGAAACAATAAGTGATGGAAAGAAAAGAAAATCACTAGTGTAAGCGACACAGGCTTTGAAGTTACACTCAGCTAAACGCATTCTACATAAATAATAAAAAAGTGTCAATAAAATAAAAGACGTCATTATTAACATTCTGTAGATAACCCGACCCAGAAACTTAATAAATAACATAAAGAGAGTTTAAAAAAAAAAAGATTGCAATCGGGTAAGCACAATATGACTTTCAGAATAAATAACAATTAAGTGTAGTACGATTTGATTTGCTGCCTTGAGCTACAAATTTATTCTTGCAATTGTATCTTCATATCCTTGAATTCTTACTGTGAAGATGAAGAAGACTCATGCATACGATTACGGAGTAATTTAGCACAAGCTTCGAGTGTAGTGCCCTCCGGTATGTCATAGTGCAGGCCTAGCTCCTTCCAAACACTTTGCATAAACCCATCCATGGTGTTTTCCTCGATTGAGCTGGGTAACTTCGTCACTAATTCTAGCAAACACGACGACGAAATGTACGACGCAATTACAGATGTGTATGGTGAAGTCAGTGTAAAACGAATAGCGAGAACACAACATAAATATTTCCACTCAAAATAAATACGTTTCCGGGTTTCGAGACCAACGTCCGGGCGATAGTATGTTGGCCAAGTGGAGATAGGCATGCACCCGCCTCTAAATATTTCTTTGAGGTTGCTTTCCATGTAAGTCCTCGATTTCAAGTCTTTCTCAAGCACATCTTGCTTAAATTTTCCCGACAGCAAAATCTCTTGCTCAAGGCAATACTGTCGAGCCTGAGAAAGCTGTGAAGTAAAAAAAGCATACTTATCTCTCAGCAAATCTCTGCCCTCCTCTAGGTTATCCAGGCAATATGAAAAAATGAACTCTACCAGTAGAAAGAGGTATGGTATATTGAGAAGACGTGCCAGTGGTAACACACCATCGGTCTCAGGTGGTATCAACTCGACTACGTCGAAGAGCTTCCGCACCCCGTTTAGGTCCATTGTAGCAATGCAGTAAAAGCTCATTCCCAGCATGGCGCGTCGCACGGCGCGAGCGAGGAGAAAACAATTATCGCCATCTTGCGCAAAGTAACCCTTCTCAGCATTACAAAGAGGAATTATAAGTCCCTCATATAAGCAGCGTAGAACCATCTTGCACACAAGTTCGAAAGAATCATCAGTCTGCATAGATGAGTCGAACAGAATACCAGATGCTGTCGCTGCAGATGAGACATGGAGCTCACCCCACGTCGCGGTCTGTTTAACCCGTACAGCATCAACGGTGCCGATCTTTTGTAGTTGATGCACAAGAGCGAGGATAAAAGAGCTTGTCATTCGACAGCTGTCAGAATCTTTAATATATCCTTTTGCGTGTGTCACCAAGGTAGCTCGCGAAGCGATACCAAGGTAAGGACCAGAATCCGGGAAGGTTGCACTTGGGCTAAATAGAGCTGCCATCGATGGCATCAGCTCTTCTGAAAGCTTTGGGAAGCACACTGCTGCTAAAAAGTCACAACATACTCTCACAAATACATCGGCAAGATTGCTTTCCAGTAGTTCTACCCGTTGCCATGTGACACTCCTCATCAATTCAAACAAAGTATCGCAGCTCAGTTTGAGAAGATGCTGGTTCCCACTGCATGCGTGTAGCATTTTGTGCAGCGAAAGGTAGACCAACATGCGATAGTCAGCTTGGTCTAAACCGGTTTTACATGGCTTCGTATCGTGAGCGATGAGGGTTGAGAGTATAGGGCGCAGCATGATGCTGAATAAAGATTCTTGAATATCTTCTGAGAAAAAAACAGCGTAATCCCTTAACAAAATCCATATGGAGCTGATGGCATGACATCGCACACGCATCAAGCCGTGCATTACCACAATCGGTATTAGACCTTCAAACAACGACATCCAGAGGTGATAGCTACTCTTCCCTATACACGAAGTTGGCTTCTCAAGCAAGCTCGTGGCACTGAGAGGCTCCGGAGAGAGAGAAATACGGACAAGACATTTAGCAAGGTTTTGCGTCACCTCAGGTTTATCCTCAGCTTCAGAAAAGTGACACGCCCAGCGCAACACATCTTCAGCCTCATAGAGGCCAATCGGTGGGGACTCAAGACCGTACTGGAGCCAGCGCCCACATGCTACCAAATATGAAATAGCCCGTAATGGTATCTTTTCGTTGGTGTTACCCACGCAAGCAAAAGTAGTAAGACAGAATATGAGATCACTGAAGCAGTCTTTGACATAGTTCAAATGTCTACTTATAATACTCTCACAAACCTCCCAAGCCAACTCAGTCACCTCTGGTATAACGGCGGTACGGCTCAGGCACGAAAACACAACGTTCCAACCGCTCGCCAAGTGCTTTGAAAGAAGATCAATTAGTTCTGACATGATCGTAATAACACGCTTACGGATAACCGGATCGTGATTGTTCATCAGGATGTCTTCAAAAGGCATGAGAACCTCCTTTTGAAAGGAATAATTGAGAAGCTCCTCGCGCATCAAGTACGTCAAAGCAATAATTCGCAAACTATCTAAAGACGAATTGGCAATATTTACATGCATTCTCCCAGCCAGCACGAAGACCTCGCTCGCATTCGACCATAACTCCCGCCACTGGAGCCGTGTAGTGAAAGAAGCGCAGACCGTAACAAAATCAACAAGCTTTGACAGAGAAAACGTGCGGGCGTATCTTAGCTCATTTTTGCACACCATTACAAGCCCGCTCGCCATTTGAAGCTGAGTCATAGATGGGTACTGGGTAACATCAAAAAGGCGTTCTAGCCAAAGATCCACAGAGCTGATGCGAAACGATCGAATCGTTTTTAATATGTTTGCACGACTTTCTATGGAATCAGGATCAATACTAGGAGGAACTTCGTTCAAGGGTCCAAACCACAAGTCCCTCGGTGCTGTGCACTTTTGATGTGGCCTGGGAGAGTCCCCAGTATCTTCTCCAGAAGATCTGGGTAAGATGTGCCAAGGCGGAGACGAACATGTGATTTGGCGATTCCACATCCCCTCCAGCCCATTCGCCAAAGCGTCTAGTAGTGAAACTGCAGTATAACCTGCCTCCCACATTCGTGAAGTGAAAGATACACCGCTCAAGATAAACAGATTCAAAAAGCAGGCTAGGAGCTCCAAGCGAGTTGGTGAGATACTTTGGCGAACCGTCACATGAAACGCATCCTGTACTGGATTTTTTGCCGTAATAGTAACTGCTTGCTGCAACTGTGTCATATGAAAACATTGCTCGAGTAATATTTCTAATTGTTTGACATTTCCAAAAGAGCAACACACATTCACTGTGTTGGTAACACCTCGAAGAAGAACTTCGAAAAATTCGTGATCCGCCGTGCTTCTTATGTTTGTCTCAATAGTTTTACTTTTGAGCTGCTGACGGTTTGTCGTGCCATTTGACAAACAGGCTTGGCGTTCTGATTCCTCGAGCAAATGCATCAAAGAGTTAATAAGCTGATCACAAATCAGTCCAACAGATATTTCCCACATCGGAAGAGCATTTTCAATAGAGGTGGCCGACACGTAAACCGAGCTTGGTAGATTCTTTGAGGACTGCAAACCCTCTATGATGTCTCTGAGCGCCTGGCGGAGTTCCTTTTGGTACATTTCTTTACGCTTGCGCTGTGCAACACCAAATATATTGCTACCGAGCGTATCTATAGGTAGTAGAATCTTGTCCGTGATGGCAGCCGCTATAGGACTAAGGTGGCGGAGAATCGGAATGGATTGCAAGATGCTACCTTCTAACCGTTCTCCATCCAAAGGGAACGCTGCTATATCGGGACTGTCATCCTTGCTGTCTGCGTTCATTTGTAAAGATAAGCCTTTCCGGAAAGGCTTTGTCGGCCGCAAAACGATCTCCTTTTGTGTAACACGCCCATAAATCTCACTGAGAAGCGCAGGATCAAGATTCCTTCCCCCATCGATGCCTCTGTTATTTGCGATAAATCCCTTTTCTGTCATTCTATCCTTGACACAAGGATTATGCGCGTCAGTATTGAGCATGCAAATGGAGTAAGAAAGAAGAAATGCCGTTTCTGCGGAAGAAAATTGATCCGGATTCTGTCGAAAGTAATGCGAAGCGAACAACTCCATCGTCTTATCCACTATTGGACCCTCCCCTAGAATCTTAAATTCACCAAGAAATAAGCGTAGGGCTTCATCCAGCTTCATATTGGAAAAATTGTGCAGCTTGATCCATTCATCAAGTAATAGGGTCAAAGTCTTGCTTCGAAAGCACTTGGCAAAGTAATTACCGAGAACTTTTCTGTCCAAGTAGTCCTTATTTTCAAAAAGAAAAGCTGCTATCTTCTGAGCAGCCTCCCCCGCTGCTGCATCCTCATTTTTAACGAGCTCAGAGAAAAAAAAACGCCTAGTTGAAGGGGCTACTGCATCCTTGTCTTCAGAAGTTGTTCTTGGTGTAAAATTTTTTGGCAGGTTGGTCTCTTTTTTTATGTGTGCTATTGCCGCTATTAAAGCATCCCTTGCATCGAATCCTTCACTTTCCCTATCTGTATTTGGCACAAGGATCGAACTATACAAATAATCAATACCGACTTTTGGGTTGCCCACTTCATTGAAGAGAATGAAAAAAGACTTGATTGCGTCTTTGTAGTGCTTCGCTTTTAAAAAGTCCTCGTTTTGCGTTGTAATAATGTTCTCGGGTGTTGTCTCGGCTTTTTGAAGCTGCTCAGTATTTTGCTCAGCTTCTTCATAGAAGCCCTCAGCTCCCCTTTGCACTTCCTGTTCAATATTGTCGCTCTTATTGGTAACCACAAAACGTGAGGTAGATTTTCCTGATGTGGTATCTTCATCATCCCCAACCCCGGAAGGTGAAGAAGTCCCAAATGTCATGGATTTTGACGTTTTGTCAAGAGAGTTCATTTCGGTTTGCTCGCATTTGCAATCGCCTTTACTTTGTCTGTTTATTTTAAAACGATCAATCCACTGAACATTCGATCCTGCAACAAGGAGCAAAGTAGCTAAGGCTTTTCGGCGCAGAGACTCTGGAACGTCATAGGGCAACTTAACCTCGATAAAAGCCTCTATGCTCTTAGAGTAATTGTCGTTGTCATATTTTTCCATGGAGAAATTTATGCGTAAGGGTCGCGAAAGTGCATTGAGGTAGCCGATCATTTCCTCGTAGATACTGTAGGAACAAGTATTGCAGTCGTAGTTCAAGAAAAGGTTCAGAAGATTTTGTGGCTCTTCGATGTAGCGCTGAAACACCTCTATGACCATAGATTTGTGCATCAATGAAGTGAATTTGGATTCTAACACACGGAAATACACATGCCGAAATATTGTAGAGTTTTCATTCACAAGTTGTGGTCCATAAGCCATGCAGCACTGCAGTAGAATGTTAAGAGAAAGCCGAAAAATATCAATATTGGTCGAAAGTGAGGTACGCACCACAGCAGGAATGACATTGTGCCGAACGCAGCAAATTACGGCTTCCGTGTTGCGAAACACGGAACCACCGCTCGCCATGATGTGCATGATAAAGTTAAGAGCTGTAGCAAGAGCTGTTGAATTACGATAAGGCGTGAAAAATTTACCAGAAGTGTCACTATCTGGGTTTTTTTTTTTACACAGTACAGCTGGTGTGTCTGTGACAGACGGCGACATTGTACCAGGAACAATACCTTCTGCAACATTCATATCACCGGAGGTCAGGGGAGCCACCTGCGCTATACTGGAACAAAATTCGAGCAACCGAATCAAATCGTCACCGGGTATAGCATCGTTACTACTACCATTGGTCTTGCTATCAGTCTCATTCTGATTCGTGTGGGAAAAATGGGCCCCCCCACTCTCCTCAGCCAGGCGTACCTCAAGCTCAGCATGCTTAAAAATAGCATTTACAACTTGGTTTAATGCCTTTTTTACCTCTTCGATCAACATTGATGAAATGTTGGAAAAGGAAAATATTGAAAAAAGCAGCTGGATTACTTTCAGAAGACGCGGACCATGCAAAACAAGAGTATGATACCGAACATCAACCGTGCTTAGCAATTGAATACTGTCCCGGCACATCCAGGGCACGGCTGCAGCCACGAGTGATGTGATAAAGATAAAGCAAAGCTTTTCGCTTGATTCCTTGGATAGAACCTTATCTCCACAGGTTAGTACGGCATCAACAAGCGATTCACGAATCTTAGTCTTCTGTGGAAGAGGACTGTGAGGTGATGTGGGCACTTCTGTTGAAGCAATACCTTCTTCGTGATTTATGCTGATGGATAAACTCTGCTTCAATGTAACTCCAGGGGTTTTACTGCCAAGAAGTTTTGAGGAAATATTATTTAACGTTTTGCACAACATGTTAAGAGTTAGTGGAATACACTCAAGTTCACAAGGAAGTGTCCCAGAGTTCAATACGACCGCTGCGAGCTCAAGCGCATTCATAAGGGTTTTAGAGCTATGCTTAGTCAAGCTACTACTATTATGCCCCGCATCACGAGCAAGGACAACACTACACGCAAAGCTAAGTGTATTAAGAGCTTCTTCGTTAGACAGATACTGCAATCTGGGGTCGAGAAGTGGCACACCATCCTCTAAAAACCTTTTCATATGGCAATCCCTTGAGCCTTTGTCTCCAGTAGACACAACAAAAGGGTTGCCAGCTGGGGCAACCCCTTCGCTAAGTGGTGCAGATACACTAGCAATATTGTAATAATAGTCATCTTTTGTGGCAAGCTCAGAAGTCAAGCTGCTGTTTTTAGCCTTCTGAAGCTGTTCTTTTATGCTGTTTACAACACTTTGTAATACATAGTACTCTTTGGTGTCGGGTTTTTCGTCAGAAAGCGTGCGTTCACACACTTCCAGTATCTCATCTAATGTCTGGTGCATTAATGAAAATAGGATAAGAGTGTTTAACCTTCTGAAGATAAAACGTGGACTTCGCAAATATAAGCAATAAAAAATGATCCCCCAATATCTTTACTATTTTTTAACCTTTATGGTATAGTGAAGTAAAAAGTTACTTCGAGGAAGTTCGAATAAAACCAAAAGAACGGCATAAGCACATTCCAAAGGAGACAGTAATATAGCTGCACCTTGATCCCCAGTAGGCACAGGTTTTTAACTAAATACCGAAGAAAGCACTCCAAAAAGCGCATATTCATTTGAAAGCTAAGTTTATTGAAATAGTAAGGCATTACGCTCAATAACTTGCTTAAATGTTTCGTACCTCATAATTCATTAAACGGATTCCCTTTTATACCATCAAAGATACAAATGTAAAATATTTCTTGCATTTTTCATGGGGTATCAAGCATCCTTTTATGCTTATGCAAGTTTTAAGCCTATTTTTTGATCTAATACGCTTCCATAGTGGATATAAAAAATAGAATTTAAATGACTAAAGCAAGATAGCTCCAAAAATGGGGAAAAAGTGGCTGAAAAATGCAGTTAGTGGAAGCAAAGCCTTATACTCTTAACATTTTACTATTTAACATCATTTTATCATCTATATTGATAAATTTGATATAGGAAAATGCTCCTCATATACCATTTATTAAACTCTCCGACTTGACCCATGACTCCCTCCCCCCAGTTTGAACTTTTCATTTGCTCATTTTACAGGGAGTACAAGATACAGTGGTGTTATTCAGCCACCCAATAGATATTTTACTTAATTTTATCAGGACCGGAAACGAAATTTCAATTGGTGATAAGTCCAGAACTTATATATGCTCTATCATTTACGCCCCAAGGAACGTTTTGTTTTCGCTGTTGCTTGAGCCATACGACCATCTTTGTTTGTCAGAGAACTTATACTAGTAGCTGATTGAGCAGTCATTAGTATATCGATTTCCCTTTGTAGACGAAAAACTTCCGCATCTGACTCGGTACAGAGCTGCATAGCGCTCTTTTCTCCTTCGCGGGCAGCCTGTAGCATCTCAGCCAGCTCCTCTAGTTTCCCAAGAACATCTGAAACTTCCTTATTCTTTTTCTCAAGCTCTTCAGCTAATTTGTCTATATCCTCTTTGTGCATGTTAGCCATCGACTTCATTTCCTGTTTTAGAATGTCAATCTCCTCCAACTTCTTCAACACATCCTCCCTGGCCACGATAAGCTCCCCCTGAAGACGGCTAACTTCTTTGCACAGTTCATCATTTACAATGCCCTCATGTTCCATTTGGCGTTGCAGACAATTAACTTGGTCTTGTAGTACGGAAATCTGTTTTTCATATTTCTGAGCTTCATCTTTGTAAATTTCTTGGTGCTCAAAGAGTTCGCGCTCGCTTGCAACAAGGCGCTGTATAAGTTTTTTCTCATCCTCAAAGCTTCGCTTTGCTTCAAAGTCATGAAGGTCCTTAATTATCTGATTGTATTGACCGGTCCTTTTCATCAATTCGTTAACGAGATCGGCTGTACGCTGGCCCACAGCATCCAAATCCGTCTCTAAAGTCTTCGTCCTCCGTTCCGAGATGTCTATTTTTTTTTTTGCGGCTCCTAATTCTCCGCGTAACTGCTCGAGATCCCGATATACTGTTTCCAACTCAGCAACCTTTTGAAATCTTTCCGTAATCATTCGATTGATATGTCGCTGAATTTTCTCGAATATGCCATTCCTCTGAGAATAACTACTCAAGGCCCCCTCATAATAAGGCAACTGATTTCTATTTGCGCCTAACTGGGCCACTTTTCTACATTCCGTTTCATGGGATACAGCTAATGCTTCAATGACCCCTTCAGGATTCAATCTTGACTCGGTGTTAACTTTTTCTGTTAGATCAGGAATATGCACAGTATCCTCAATTATCCTGGAAATAACACTTAGGTCCTGTTGAAGCCGCTCAATCTCATTTTTGGCTTCTATTAATTCTCTTTTTCCAGACTTCCCTTCAGCTTTAAAAAGAGTGCGGAGCTGCTCCAACTCTGTTTCTCTTTCAGTGAGTGAAAGCCGAGTTTCTTCATAATTTTTCCTTGTATCGGCTAGCTCTTGTAGCAATTCTTCGAGATTCAGCATTGCTTCCTTGTCGGCATCCTGGATGTGAATAGCGGATCTGAACTCATCCCGAATACTGGAGCTCATCCTTTCGAGTTTTCCTACCATATCCTTATTCGCATCGCGTAGCGTATTCAACTCCTCCAACGTAGCACAAAAAAGTGGCTCGAACTTGAGAGTGGAAACTTGCACAGGTACTGACATGTCGGTATTAAGCTCATCGATACTATATTCACACCTAAATTTACCATCCATTTGACGAATTTTATGTGCCTCAAATCGCTTCAGCCGAAAAGTCTCAATTTCCTCCCTTTGAAGTTTCAAAGCAGATTCAAGATCAAAAATCCTCACATTTAGAGCTGATTTAAGATCTTCATATTCCGTAGTCTTAGCACTTAACATCTTCGCTGTATCCATCTCTTTTTGGTGAGCACTCTCGGCGCTATGCCGAGCTTCTCTGAGCAGCTGAAGTGCTTCCTCAAGTTGTTGTAAGAGCTTGGTGTGCTTCGGCTCATATTCCTCCAACTGATGAAAAAGGGCCTCATTTTTGGATTCTTCCAACTTTAATCGCTCTGAGAATTCAACTGCACATTGACGAGCCTCGAGAAGTTCCTCTGCAGTGGCAACGAATAGTGGTTCCGATGTGATCAGGATGGGATCTACTGGCTTAAGCGCGGCATCTTGAACGCATAAAGCTTTCTCGGCTACACGGAGCATTACCGGCTCTCGCTCACGGATGCAAATCGCAGTGTTGCGTTTCACACGGAATGCCTCCAGCTCACCGGTGCTGCATAATGCTTTGAGTGCAGCATTTTCCGCGTGCATTGATTTACACACATCTAAAAGTTTAAGCAATCTGTTTCTCAAGGTACCGTTATTTTTTTCTTGCTCACCGTTTTCCTGTGCTGTAAATTCCTCGGAGCTTACCAACAGAGTCGGGCGGTATGGTACTTCTTCAAAGTCATGGAGGCATTCAGTTACTTCACGTATGTTTGACTCCTGTATATCTAAAGCTTCCTGTGCCCTTTGTGCGCGTATTCTCATCGAACTATACTCCTCCATGGTTATTGAATACAGAGGCTCTACAACTGATTGGGTATGTAGAGGTAAATTAGCTTCAAGACGTACTTGGTCGGCATTTTTACGCCATAAATGATATAATTCTAGCTCCTTTTTGTGATGCTCGGAAAGAAGTTTTAATTGTTCAATGGCGTCGCGAAGATGAGTGACCTCACTTACTAAAGCCCTAGTTTCGTTTTGAGAAACATTTACATGTCTCTCCACTTCATCATCTAATCCCTTCAATGAATGCTTCAAAGACAAGTTTTCTTCTCTTAGGTGGTATGAGAGCATGAGAAAGTCGCTTATCTCGCACTCGTATGCATCCTTGATATTATACATATTTTCTATGTTTATGTTTGTAATGAAACCCGTAAATAGGGATCCTTTGAATCTATCTTCAAGAATTTATGATAAACAGTAAGTTTTCTATACTGTAGAGCCTAATCTTTTCTAAAGTAACGGCATAAATAGTAAAATACTATAGAGACAACAAGGAGGCTGGTTTTGTATTAGAAAACCTACTTATAGTATTGCCATGAAAAGTGAATTAAATTCATATTTAAAAAAGAGTAGCATCTTACTTGGTTTGTGTTTCCTCAAACTGGAATTTTGTAATAAGATGCTTTGGAGTGTAGCAATAGACTACAACCTCCTAGATAAACAATTTGTTGCTTTTCAGAAAAATACTCGAGCAGGCATTTTGTTGCAGCCTATTCAAAGCCAATGAAATGGATTGATCTACTCATAATGTTTTTACAGAGGTCCGCATAAATGGAAGGTTACGAGTTCCCTTGCACTATACAGAAATGAAACTAGTCTTTCTGACATATCTAATGGGTTCTAGGGTATTGGGGCCCTCTATAAAAAAAGAAAGCCAAGAACCTCAGATACTTTTTTACTTCAATTAGACATAAAACTGAGAATTCAAAACCAATATAACTTTACGACCGATAAACTCAGTTTTTGCCTGAAGTGTTTTAAATATATGGTGTTGCCGGTTTACCAAAGATGCCTCAAAATTGCATAGAATAGCTTGGATCAAAAGAAAAAAAAGCTAAAGCTTGTCGAAAAATAGCAACATTTCGGTAAATTTCAGTATCGTGAATCCTGCTCATGTAGAGCATAAGCATCCTTAATGAAGGCGCATAAATCACTCACCGCTTTTATTTTTCAAAGTTCTAATACCATAAATACAAATCCACATGCATAGATATTTATAACAGATCGATCAATATAACTCTCTGTTACATTGGGTGAAGCTTTACAACAAGTGGCACCCATAATTTACTGCGTAAAATTAATGTCTACATCTCAATTTACCTAGTTCTACTTTTGAATATTCTAATGCTAGAATACGATGAAGTTAAAATTAAGTAGCTCACCTTTATATCAACTCCTTAGTGTTGGTAATGTGATTAAAACTTATATTCATTGTTATTAGTTACGAAGACCGATCTTGAATACCGTTGGCCATTTCATACAGAAAAACTTATTCATTTTTTAGCTTTGTTGCTATAATTCGAAGTGAAGATGAAAAAAGATAATAATTACAATTATGGCTGCATTTATAATAATTATCTTTTCTTTCCATGTGGCGAAAGTGATACCAATTCGTTTTCCAGTAATTTTGTTATAAATAAAGATAATATTCCTAATATAAATCTAAATATCCACTGACATAGGATTCTGTAGTTTAGCAAAGGAAAAAAAAGCAAATGAAAGAGAAAATCAGTAAATTAAGAAATATAAGCAAATGATGTGGCATACTTAAATCACAGGAACAACTTTTTTAAAAGGGTACTGATTGAAAAGAAGAATTGTGGAGTAGTTGGTAAGTAAATAGCATTAAACATTAATATAATGAACCTTTAATCCTTCTTAAACGAAAACAAAAACAACAGCTATAGTTTATAAATATAATTGTCAATAAAGAGAAAGCAAACCGAATACGTAATAACCCCAAAGTGATTCACTTTGAGGGAAAGGTGATGTAGGTAGCGGCCCCCCACAGGTTCACAAGGGTGACAGTTGTAAACAATATTGAAAAATTACAAAGAACAAGTACAATTACTCACCATTTGCTATTAATAATAATAGTCAGAAGGACGGCCCCCCCGTCCCCCCCAAAAAAAGCATATATTATAAACAGCCACATATTTACTACACTTCTATGTGGGACGAAAAAAGCCTGACGATGAGACCCATGAAAATCAATCCCCCCGTCGCTGCCTTGGAAAACCACCATCTTACGCACGCACTGTTGCGAGTTGCAGGCCTGAAAGGCATGAAAATATCCGCACCAACACCTTTCCTGAAACCCAAACGTTGATACGACTTAATTCTTGATAATATAATTTAAGTGCGGCGCGGCGCAATATACCCGAGGCAAAGCGGTGGGCGGGACCAGCAGTGAATTAATAAAAACGGTCCCACGATTGCAAAAAAGGAATTTTTCTATGTATTTCACCATCTTTGTTTGCATTTAAGAATTAACGAGTTAAACGCCACACCATTTAAAGATATCTTTATGGATTTTTTCGGGAAATAACCCCAAAACCCCTTAATTCAAGGAAATAATTTAAAAGGTGGGGGTGGAAGACCAACACCGGAGGAGGGGGTGGGGGACATATCCGGCATGAAGGGGAAAGACGAATATACGATACGCAATTATATCGAGAACCCTCTAGCACAGCAGGCGTTTAAAGACACCTCTATCTTATCCATAATCAACTGGTAAACAATTTTTTTTTTGCGAGGGGCGACGGAACACAACTCGCGTAGGCGACTGCGATTGGGGGGGGGGAATCTACCATAATCCCCCCAATGATTCTTTGCAAAGGTAAATGTTAAATTTTAAAAAGAAAGTGTTTAAAATATATACTTTCAAAATAAAACTGTGTGACCCCCCCCCCCTCCCCTAATTGATTTCAAAGAATAACACTCTTGGATGCAATTTGCCATTTCACAAAGTATGGGAAAATGAAAAAATAAAGCGTACTTAGTGGAATAAGTTTTACAGAGGCTAATTATATAGTAACATGCTTTTCGATATTTATAATATTTAATTCAAATTTATGCGGTGTTCTTATTTAAATACATTCTGCTGTCTTTTTGTATGTGTAATCAGGAGTTTCCGTGGTACAAAAGTACGAGCGTACACCATCAGGCGGCTGTAGCTACAAAAATGGGGATTTTAAAAAATAGTGAGCACAAATCCTGTACATAATAGAAGGTATAATACTTTATTTTTAAAATTTTCGAAATATGAGTTGATGTTTCTCTCCATTGTGTAACATTTAAAGTCTTGTGTTTCAAATACATATGATTGCAATAATAAAAAAGGCTCATATCCCATTTAATTTTAAAATATATTCTATGGGGATGGTTTGGCTTAAACAAATTTTTAATGGCCATTTTGAATATATTTACTATTAAACTGTGAGTATTTGAATGGGGGTGTCATCTTTCTAGCGTTTTCAAGATCATAACCAGGGAAAATAAATCTTGAGCAGACAGTTGTTGTGGGTGGAGGAAGAAAAAATACAATGCCATCCCGATATTCAACCTTTAATGGATGGTTTTGAAAAATAACATGTCTATAATCAGTTTCAGATGTCTCTATTTCGGTGCCGGCGATGGTTGCTATGGGGGGGGGGGGGGGGTTGTGGCCCCGGTGTTGGGGCCTCTCGTTTCTTTTTTAGATTCGAATTAATTTGCCCCATTTAAATATACGTTAAGGTGATTCATTTTGAGGAATTACTAAAGCAGGGGGTTTGGGGGCCAAGCGCATTCCATAATAGATGTCCACAGGGGGATGTGGCGTTTCCAAGGCGAACCATATCGACATATCCTATGGGGAGCGTGTTTTCTTTTTTATCAATATCGCAAAGCATAATTTTTATTTATTATCTCTTTGTCTGGGGCCATATCCCTCTTTTATAGTGACCCGGGGCTGGCCGGAGGAGATCTAGCGGGGAGACCCTGCTAATGTGCGCGTGGGGGGGGGGGAGGTTGCCCCGTACAAACAAAGTCGCAGTTCGACTATGGGAAACTGGGGTTTCTAGAGCGCGTATGCAATGAATTATTATTATTTTTTTAAATATAGCTTTAGATGCGGGGCTGATTAATATGTATATATCAATGGGGCTGATGGTGCGCCGTTTCCCGCTGCGCAATTTATTTCCCAACGGGGTTCCGAAAAAGTAATAATCCTCGACGGGGCTGCAAGTATATGGTTCCTAAATCAAATGAAATCCTTAGAGTTCGTATTCTTTTGTAAGATTGTTTTGACCAAAACTTGGTTAAAAGCCTCATGTTTAGATTAGAAAAGTTTTTTCAATTGTATTCATTCTCAAATCGGGCATTGTTTCCAAAGAATAAAGCTGGCATTGATAAAAAAGCATTGAAGGTCAATGATTTTTGCTGAATTCCTAGAAAAGGGTTCGTTTCACATGTGTCGATTCTAAACGTACTAACCTTGATTATGTGGAGTATGCTTAAAATTGGTCATTGGAACAGGATAGCTTGTAGTTTTAAATATGCAAGTTACTAATAAATATTTTTTCGTCGATTACTATGATTTGGATTAGGATGGGTAAACTGAGGCAGTTTCTATTGATAATATCATGAATTTCGTAATCTTCTTGAGACAATAATTCGAGAATCAGCGAAAGCGAGGTAATTCCGGGGTAAAGATGCTTCTTTTCACTTCTTTATCCCATCTATCTGTTTTACTATGGGAAGAAAGGGGTGCCCAATCCTTACCGTTGTTTTCATCTTGTTGTTTATGTATCTATTACTAACGACAAAGGTCCGTGTATTTTCAAAAATATTTGTTGCCTTTGCATCCGAAATTCGAGACATCAATTGGCATGCGAATATTATGATTTATTACAGTTTAGTCTTTTTTTTGTATCATTGTAGATAGACGCAAAGTCTTGATGGAATTTTTGCCACTTTTCCTTCCATTCGGCACCTTTGGTATTGAAAATTACAATAGAAACATATGCAATGGTTTTCTTATTATTTGGTTGGGAGAATAGCAATATACTCATCGCTTTACTTGGTTCCTCCATTTATTATTTTATTTGCCTGTCTTACCTGTATGATGGCTTTTTCAAATTTCTTATCATACACCAATAGAACAGTGCTTTATCTTTCCATATATCTTAGTCAAAACTAATTGGCATCCTAAATTCTCTACTTGAAAAAAAAATCATAAAGTAGTAACAGCCGTGGATAATTGCTTTTATCTTAGCTTATTTGGTATATATATGTAGGTAATTGGTGAAAGTTATATATATATATAAACGCATTTTTTTTTAAACGCTTCTTTTTACCATTTTGTTTGACACAGTTGCTCATTACACATGTATTTCCCCTATTATGTTTTCAAATGTCTTTTTTTCTAAGATATTAGTATTTTTTTAGATCATAGATTTGATTGTTTCAGAGAGGGTAAAAAAAAAAACTATTCTTAAGTTGGGAAGAGAGGGGCACAATGCTTTCAAAAGGTAAGAATAATCAACAGCCTACGAAAGATCTTAAGATTTATGAGCTAGAGCTGCTTGTAAAGGACCTAAAGGCACAACTTAAGGAACACAATGGCTTGAGAGACAAGCTCGAGCTTGCTAACCGAAATTCATGTGTTTTGGAAGAGGAAAACGCCAATCTTATTGTAAGGCTTAGGGGCATGGAAAATGGGACGGATGATCCTAATTTTTTTGCTTCCAGTGCAGGAGCAATGAAACTTATCAGGGAAAACAATGACCTCCGCCAGGCTTTAGAAGATTCTTTGTTAAATGGTGAAAAGTCTAGGGAAGATTTTCAAAACGTAGTACATAAATTACAAGGCCAGATTAGTGAATTAACTGATGAGCGTGACAGGATGATCGAGGAAAATGAGCGCCTTGTAGGAGAGGTTGAGTCTGCTAGACATCAAAACTTCGAGTTAAAAAATTCTTTGGAAGGCGAGCTGGTGATTTCGAAAGCTGAAATAGATGTATTGGCTCAAGAAAAAGAACGTTTGGCTGAAAAAAATGACGTTTTAACCTCTTCAAAAAAATTATCTGATGGAACACGAGGTGATCATTCAGGGCCCTATTCAAGGTCAGACACAGCTGCAGTATCTTTGAAGGAACGGTTATTAAAAAAGCATGTTGAAGAACTCGAAGTAAAATTGAAGGCTTCAGAGGAGCGTCTTTGGAAGAAGGAAAATGAGTGGCTTCTTGCTGAGGCCAAATTTAAGAGCGAAATATCTACATTGAAGGAAAATAATATCCAAAGGACAAACAATAAGGAGGTTTATCATGCATTAAATGACCAGATTTCAACCCTCAAGCGAGAACTTGCAACATTTCGAGAGAATTCGCATCCTATTTGCGAACATTCAGATGCAAAGCATACCCACGATGGTCTTCAATTTCCTTTAGATGATGATATGATGAACAGAATAGATACCAACAAACCTTCTGTTGATACCATTATTAATAATGAGCATAGTTTGCCAGAAAGGCAACTAGCTTTACACAATCGTATAAATTCCCTCACAAAGGAAAGGGATGGCCTTCGTGAGAATGTTGAAAATTTAAAGACTACCTTACTGCAGCTACAGTCGGATATTGAGGAGAAGGAAGTCCGTTGCAGGGAGCTTGAAATGAATCTGACTACGAAAAATATAGGTTTGAATACGATGCACACTAAACTAGATAGTCAACTTGAATCAGATTATGGGCTTCAAAGGAATGACAATCATTTAGCGCAAGTCTCAAAGTTTACACCAAATGATGAAGTAGCGGCTCTGAAACATGAGCTAAGAGAGCTGCAAAGTCAGCTAAATGATTCAAATGCTATTCAAAAGCAAAAAGATGCTTTACATAATGTTCGTTTGACCGAATACCAAAAGCATCTAGAAGAGCTCTTAGACGAAAATGATAGTCTTTGTCAGAGGCTGAAGAGCTCTTGTGAAAAAACGGGTACAATTAGTACTGATCAGGAGTGTCTCGGGTCTGTTTTTGACTTTGCAAGGGAAAAACGCGAAGCAGTTAATGATATCATGTGTCAGCTTGAGGCTGCATGGGCTAAGGAGGGAGACATATCACGACAAATGAGGAAATCAAACAAGCAAGGTATCACGATGGCTAGATGTGATGCGATAAAGGATGACGACATATGCCAACTGCAAGGAACCATTGTTGATCTTGAAAATCAGTTGATCGCTGAACAGAGCAAACAAAATTTGATTAATGAGCTGAAAGGTGAGCTTGTTCAAAAAAGCGACGAAATATTGTTTCTGAACAATGAAATTAACGCACTAAGTGAAGATCTACATGATGCCAGGAAAGCTAAACAAGCAAGCAGTAGAGGTTTCGAAAAGGAAGGTATGATATCCAAGAGAAGATCACGCGGTTCAAGAAGTATGTCAACGGGAGGAAGATCGCGCGGTGCTAGAAGTATATCTGCAGTAGGAATGCCGCGTGAGACTGTACATGATAGCAAGATTAATGCCCTTGAACAACAACTTGTTGAGGCGCGAAATGAAATTAGCCGTATACACTCACGCATTTCGAATCCCTCTTGGAATAGTGTTCGTACAAGCAATGAGCCGGCTTCCGTCAATTCACAAGTAAGAACACCTCGAAAGACTGTCTTGTTAAGCAGCCCCACCCAATTTCCCGAAGAAACTAGCAAAATTGAAGTTCTTGAAGGTGCCCATCTTGCCGTTACAATCGTTCAGTTATCAAATCTAATGCGGAAAGGATACCTCATTACAGATCCTGGATACGTTATTATCAAACTCAAGTCCGTTAAAGAAAAGTACAAGACATCCGTTAAAGAATTGAAAACAGTAATCTCATTTGATGAAGCGTTTCAATTCTTTCTTGCCAAGCCTAATCAAGACGTGATTACTTTGCATGTTTTTTACAAGTCGAAGAATAACTCGTATGTGTATCATATTGGAGATGCGTGTTTTTCAATGGCAACGCTCTGTCGAGGCATCCCGCGCTGCCGTAGCGCACCTGTGGTGCAGTACCCTGGTACCGATAACGCTTGCCGGGCGGGGAATGTTGAAGTTATTCTGAAAACCAATGATTTCGGAAGGATGTACCATCCATCTGACGCTGAGATAGAGGAAGAGACACTTCAGTTTAGAAATCTGACCGAAAAAATTGAAAGCGCTGCCCCCGAAAAACTTCATGCAGTAGACGTTTACATGGCCTCTAGCGCATTTCTGTAGTTTGTTATACGTAGATAATAGTAGAATAAATTTTCCTTTTCCATTTGTTAAATAAGAAAGGTTGATTCTTTATGCTTGTGGGCTTTGTGCTAGACTGAAATCGTGTTCTTTTTGATTTTCTGAATTTGGTATAAATATTATTGCCTAATATTTGCTGTTTGTCCACATATATCTTTAGTTATTATTTTTTGAGAAGGAGCAGAGTAAAGATAAATTTTCGTATTTCGTTATTTCATTTTTATACATATTCTCGACTACCATGAAGCGCTTCGTTTCAAAGGGCTACACATCATTTACAGTTTTCCAAAAAGATAAATATGTACGTCTTATACATTTTAGAAAACATAGATTTCTATTGCATTTTATTTATGAAATTCCTTTTTCTCTAATTGTCTTATGTTTTGGCCACAGCTATTAATTGTATACTTCAAAAATTCTACTTTATGTATTTTTTTTCGGTTTAGTTGAATAAAGCAGCGTGCCTTTTTCTTAATCTTTCCCTCTAATGATTGTTTTTTATAGCAAAGTTGCTTAAAGTTAGCTCCCTAACACCCACACCCACACACATAAGCACACGCACAAAATAATATGGGTTTTTTTTTTTTTTGAAAGACACTTACACTCACTTTTTTTTTCTGAAAATTTGATGTTTACAGACAAATAAAGTCTATATACGCACATTCGAAATACTTTTCAGCATCGAATTCTACCCAGGTGTTACTGAAGTTTGAACATCATACACATTGCTATCAAAATGAGCAATCTTCTCCTTGACACGGAGCTTTGGCCTAAAATCGTGAAGGATATTGAGAACTCTTCTCTGGTGCGCGAGGGGTCGTATATCGTGTATGAAAGCCTTAATATGCGCAAAGAACGCGTCATACGCGCTGGCATCGTTAAGGCTGTCGGGGATAATCTCGTGACTATTACTCGATCCTGTTCCATGCAAAGGGCATCTGCCGTGGCCGGGGAGAAGGAACGATTTGTCAAGGCAGGCCAACCCGATTCTGCGTTATCGATGCCTTCACTTTCTTCAAAACAGCAACACCTTCAGAGGATTGAGGCCGCTCGAGAGAGTGTATCCAAAATATTGGATTCTCAGATAACCGAATTGTTTGCCCATTCCTTTCCTCCTCCAAAGTATGCTTGCCTTGTGGTGCGATCTGTAGTTGATATTATGTGCATTCCTATGAGAGATAACTCATGGGACTCTCTCCAAGATATTTTTCAGCAGGAGGGATTTATTCAGAGAATAACTTTGTTCGATGCAAACAGCCTATCTTATCGGCAACGCGAGGATGTGATTCAACGGTTCGAGTATTCCGAAATAAATGACGAATTGTCTTTCGAAGTCCCACAAGTAATTAAACTTCTCTTAGAGTGGATCTGGGCCCATATTGAACTTTTTAAGTTATTGAACAACAAAGAAGATTGTTGGGATGAACTTAGCATGTTGAGTTGTCGCTCACATTGGAGTGATTCAATCCCCGATTCCCATGAGAAGAATTCTTGCCAGATGAAAAAAACAGTTCCACATTTATTAAATTCCCCATCTTTTATTGAAGAGACGCTACTTCGTAGTGCCATTTTGAATGTTTATTCATGCAACCCTCCAGATTACGACCCTGCCATATTCTTTTCCGAAAAGCTCTGGAGACCTGAGCTGATGGAATGTCTTCAGAAGCAAATAGCGGGAATTTCAACCAGACATACACAGTTCCATGGGGATTCAATGACTTGTACCACAGAAGAGACTCCGCCACATGAGATACCGTCTGAAAACTCTGCTAAATTGAAACACGTCATCGGAGGGCTTGAAGATAAATTATCAATGCAGAACTTAGAAAGCCATATCCTTGCTGGTTGCAAATCTGGTGAAAACTTCCTTTTCAGTGCTGAAAGAGTTGAAAACGAAATGAACAAAAATCAAGATTTGCACGAAGCAAATGAATCGTTAATGAAGAGTCATTACCACTTTGTTTTTCTGGGCGATGCGTGTACGACAGAAATGAATAGTATACCAAATGAGTTGCGGAAGGCGTTTGAATGTGAAGTAGCACAGTGCTGTGGTGTGCCTCGAGAGCATGTTATCAATGTGGGGTTTTCCGCCAGAGCTCTTCGAGTCGATTTTGATATACTACATTCAGCGGCTCTGAGTACTGAGGCCCTACGTGAGCGATTGCGTGCACACGAGTTAAGTATTGTGCGCCTATTTGATGCCAATTTCGGAGGACACCCAAGGAGAATGGTTGAGCCGACGGAAGATGCATGTCGATTTCAGGCAGACACCACGCAACCCGAAGGGGGGATTCCCTCTGGACCGTTCCTTGGCGACGCGGCCGAGTGGGGGGGTGACACTTTTCCTACGCAACTGCAGGGGCTGGAAAGAAACCCGGCAGATTCGCCGCTCATTGAATTCGAGAAGCCCGATACGATGGTTCGTCTTTCCGATGCACTAGATTGTGTACAAAGTATACTGAACGCCATCACACATTTCGAACCGGAAGAAAAAGAGGCATTCCCCCAGACAAACGCACCACTCGTGGATCACGTTGATGCGAATGAGGCGGCAATTCTGGCCGCACTTGAAGATTATAAGCACCGATTCGAAACCCTTGTACACGACAATAACATGTTACGCGAAAAAATCTCAGCAAGTACGGAGGAAAATGCGAAGCTTAAGGCTAACAATGATCAACTCCATAATGAACTAGTGGAAGTAAAGAATCGCGTAGAGAGATTTTACAAAAGCACATCCACGGAATTCGTCAACGCACCGAGTGCGCAAGAAACACGTGAATTGGCCACCTCGAATGATATTGAGAGGATGCAGTCTCCGGACTCGGATCGGCTACACACAGGTTCTGATGAAAATACCAAACTGTGTATGCAACAACAAACTGATATTAATATATCTGACAAAATTTATAGCGCCAAGGAAAGTTTCCTTGAGCTGAGTGGTGATCTCGACCTTGTGAGTCAGGTATTTTGTCAAAAAGGAGTAGGATCCCATGACCTAGCTAAATTTGACAAGTTTATTAAACGACTTAAATCTGAGGTTAAAAACTTCGCTAGGAGCAGCGGCAATATTAATTCATCGCAAAAGGAAAGAGTATTGCACGAGGGCGAGGAGACATCTGAACAAATGGTTTTCTTAACCAGTGGGGAAAATTCAGAAGTCGTTTGTGATCTTTCGCGTGATTTAACAGCTCTGCGCAGGAAGCGTCACGAAATATCTGTGATTTCACCTTTACATAATGCAAGAAAGGTGCATTTATCCGTAGCTCTCGGCGGTTTGAACAAGGGGGGTACTTCAGAAGTAAAAGGTGAGGCGTTGGCTTTTTACCCAGATGATTTTATTAGCTCAAGCGACACAGCTCTGCATCTTGGTGAAGATTTGGGTGAAGCTTCGAGTTCCAAGGCTGGGTGCAGAGTGTGTGCACGATTGGAGGAAAATGCATTACAGTATAAACACTATTGCCATCGGATTGAGTGGTGCTATACTGAAACTAAAAAGTTGAATGATATGCTTTTAGAACAAGTGCGTATGCTCAAGACATCCAAGGTATAGTTTTTTCCTCCGCTTCTTACTATTGCATCGTGTTTACACGTTTCCTCTTCAAGTAATGTTGTTGACTTGTCTAAATTTCAATTATGCTCTTTTTTTTGCATCTTTTATGTCTTGCGTCTTGAAGATATTTATTTTTAGTGGAATTAAATTCGATTTTGGGGAAATATAGCACCTGTTTCAGTTATCTATATATATCTGCGTATTCATTTGATTTTTTCCGTGTGTTACGTTTTCCTATAGTTAATATATATACTTCATAATTTTAATATACCGAGTATAGCGTAGCTAGTGTTTAATCGTGTATATTGGTCTATATTCGTTTTCTGGAAACGCTAATATTTTATCTTACTGAATTTACATTTATTTTTTGAGATTTCTATTATAGTTTTTATCTTTATGTCTTTTGAATTTTTAAGAGGTTCACATGTTGAGCGAGCGAACTACATTGTTGACTTTTTTATTTTGAGGGCGCGTAAAGCGAATATGGATGGCGATAACCGATTTCGAAAAACTATGGGATGTCTTTTCCCTTTTTGTGTATGGATGTACAGCTGAATATTTGTGCGGACCTAACAAGGGTGTTTTTTCCTTACCACACCTGCTTAAGAACTTTCAATGAAGGCTCTGCTCTCACGGGCGGACCTATCCGGCGTTATTATTTTGTATGTATGAACTCTGTACAGTACTACAGAACATACTAAAACAAATACTTTAAATTACAATATTGATAAATCAATATGTAGAGATTATCTTTGTTGAGCACGTGATAGACGTATTTTCTACCTTTAGTTTTAAAATCAACAACGAAAAATGGAACATTTTTAAAAATGAATTTCTTAGATTTTACGATATCGAAAAAGTATACGTATCACATTTTTTCCTATAATATCTTTTGTAAAACCTGAAATGATCGTTGTAAAGGGTTTACAGCATTCAAAATACATCAAATGCCAAGGTTACTTTTAACGTCTTTTGATCTTTCATCTGAGGATGTGAGTTTCAGGAGGGCATGTTTAGAAGAATCCCAGCCCCTAAAAAGGTTCGCAGATTACTCACTTGAATCCTCTTTAATAGATGTATGTACGCATTTTAAGCGACTTGGGGCGGTGCCATCTTTTCCATTCTCAGTAGTAACACGTATGGTCAAGAAATTCGAAGGTGCCCATTGGAAACATTTACTCAAGAATTCCTTACATTTGCTTCGACAAACCTTTACGGTAGAGGCTAGCCGGGCGTTAGGGGTTTTACCTGAGCAAATTCGAGATGTCGAGCTTCGCCTGGGAAGTCTCCACGTGACCTTTCACGTCACCCATGACGATGACGTATCCCAGGAGGAGATGCGCCAACGTATCGAGGATTACCCTTTTAACGAAGTATGGCGACTTTACAGTCAGTTTGATGGTGCCACACTCGACTGGAATGCTTTAGGTAGCGTCATTAAGGGTTTCGAGGAGCAATTAGCTCAAAAGGACATGGAGTTGAACTCTGCCCGCAAAGCAAATGAGGAAAATACGTGCGAGCTCATAAAGGAATTCACAAAACTGAAGAATAGCTTAGAGGAAGTAGAGAATCGTGAGAGAAACTTAGCCATGGAATTAGAAAAGGAGAAAGAATATCACAAAACAACTAAAGCTCAGCTTACTGCATCAAATGAGGAAAACCAACGCTTATCAGACGATTTAAAATGCACGAGAAACCATTTTGTTGAGTTTGAACAAAGGTATGAAGAGTTAATTGTTGCTATAGCCCAAGAAAACAAGAGAGAAAGAGACGCTAGGGAGCGCGAGCTAAACGAGCAAATTACGGCCAAGACCTACATCATCCAAGATCTCGAGGCAAAGCTTAGAAAGTCACAAGGCGTCGAAGCTGATCAGCTTAGTTCACTCAACAGGAGCAACGGTGGTGCTTCAAACAGACTTGCATTTCGTATCGAAGAGTTGTCATTGCAGTTACGACTAATCGAGAGATCAGAAATAGAGACCTACAGAGAACTTGGACGTATCTCCGAATCCTTGAAGATAGCAGAGAAAGCTTGATCTTTCGAGTCTGTTTTTCATGAAAACATTTTTTCTACTTCCAAGCAGATTAAGGTGCTGAAGACTTAATATTTCAAATTATCATAAAAAGCATGCAGGAGAGAGTCACCTAAAATTTGGCGAAAAAAAGTGGTATCCAGAAAATAGGACGACTGCGCATAAATACGGCGTTGCTTTAGATGATACTACAGATTTATTTTACAAAGGAATGAACGTTGTCCAGGTAATTTGAGTTCTACCAAGCAATGAGAATTGTGAATACAGATATCGAAATCTTTAGATTTAAGAAGAACTCGTGTCATAGCAGTGAGGTTTTCAGTACCTTCCGCACTAATTCTCATAACATTAGGAAAAATTTTATAGAATAATCTGGGGCCAGGGGTCCTAAAGATGGTTCAAGATCTTGACAGAAGCAAATTGCAGGGAAGGTTGATAAATACCCTAAAGGTATTGGGTGTCGTTCTAAATTTTAGCAAAGGCGGTTATTTGTGCAAAAGACTTATATGAAATCTTTCCATCAATCATGATACAAACGTAGTCTCGTCATGGTGTCTCTAAACGCGCATATGAGCGAAATCAGTTAACATAGGGTTGTTTTTTAAATGAACAAAAGCATAAACATTATTTTTCGAATCGGAAGAGGGGCTTCTTACATTTCTAAAAGAAGAAAGATGGAAAATATAAAACCTTTTAATATGTAAGTTCTCTATCTTCACTTCCACTTAATGTGATGCTTTATTCGATTATCTTGACCATATAGAAGAGGTCGCCAATAAACATTTAGACCATTTCACTGTTTCACTTTATATGTTAAGGCTGCTTGTTACATTGCACCCCAAGATTAGATTTTTCTTCTAATAAAAAATCAAATTCTTTCATCGAATATTTAATCAAACAGGAAATATAATATAGAAAATATATATTATATAAATCTACATAGAGATTTTTAGAATAATATATCTATATCTATATTTATTTATTTGTTTATTTATCTATCTATCTATATATGTATATGCTTCATAAAATTTGGGTAAAACTTAGCGGTTAAATTTATTTTGAATGTTACTACCAAAAACATGCGTGAAAGAATTATATCTAGATGGATGCCAACATTTATAATTACATATTTTATTCATCGTGCAGGTATAATGTTTGCAACAATTGTTAAAGTATCAAATATTTTTTTCTTCACTCTCAACAAAACCGAGTTTCGAATATCTAGAATATAGAAAATATTTTATTATATAATTTTAAGCTAAAAGAGAAAAACACACATTCCCAAACAATGCCACCACGTCCATCCCGGGAGGAATACCGCCGCGTCCGTGGCGAAAGGGAGAAGACTCAGGGTGCCGAGAACGAGATTCGCGTGACGGCGAGTCACGGGCAGCACAGCTACATCGCCTACGCCATAGCCGTGCTGAACGGTGAGGATGGCAAGACGAAGAACGACACAGTAACGATCAGTGGCATGGGAGGTGCCATCTTTAACGCTGTGAACATTGCGGAGATTGTGAAGCGACGCGTCCCGGGTCTCCATCAGATCACTGAGATTGGCTCCGAGGTCGTGAGCGATGTGTACGAGCCGATTGACCGCAATCTGAACCCAGAAAACCTTGAGATCGAGCGTAAGGTTTCTAGGATCCTGGTTACGCTGTCCCGCAACCCGCTGGACAAGAGCAATCCTGGCTACCAGGAGCCGCTTCCGGAGGACCAGGTAACCGAGCAGGAGCAGTGGGAGCCCGGGCACAGCTGTGGGGGGCGTCGTGGGAGCCGTGGAGGCCGCGGGAGCCGTAGAGGCCGCGGGGGCCGTGGGGGCTGCGATGCATTTTGAAAAGTACATTAGTTCTGTACCTATTTTTTTACTATTATTTGTTACATTTTTTTTCTTACTACAGCTCATTTTCCTGAATTCCTTTAAATTTCATTTTAAAGTTGTATTACAAGTTCATAGGCATATATTTTAAAGGATTTCCTGTTGAAAGGTCTTTTTTTTCATTGAAAATGCGGCTTTTTACCATTCATATATCGTTCTGTGTTAGTTTGGAAATTGAAATGTGACTTTATCCTGTTATTCTCATCTTTATATACTTATATATATGTATTAATATTTAATCGGAAATGAATTTATACAATTTGCATTTATGTTTTAGTACAGACTTTGTATAGATTTTCATAATTGATATTTTAGTTGTTGCTCTAAAATGTGTTTTTGCTAGCGTGTTATATACGTACGTTTGAAAAATGAAGCTAACTTTAATTAGATTATCGTGCTTCATTTTTCGTTTCTCACTTTGAAACCTATTTTGTTAGCTATTAGCCTATTGGAGTCATATATAGGGAACTAGTTAAAGTTATATTGCACTACCTTTAATTTATGGATACAACTAAACTTCCCCCTTTTTTATCATTATTTGAAAGATATTTTTTAGAAATAGCGAGAAACAAGTCTTATGCTAGAAGGAAATGATATCGAGTCTTTTTTTTATGAATGAATATGGCGATGTAATTATCGAGATGCAGTTCCTTGAGAAAATACCACGTACTACTTTGGACAGCTTTTGGAATGCGCATGTTGTTCCACTTCGTTTCCTTGAAGAGCTGCCTTCCGTTGTGTTGTTCAACCATCTTATTTTTACACACATCCAACGAAACGGCGTTATACTTTTGGGGACTTGCTGTCAGGACGGATCCGCTTTGATTTCATTGGAGGTTCTGAGTCTTGTTGCCAGAGTTCTAAATGTTTACCTCAAAGGCATTTCTGAGTCCAGATTGCGTGATAACTTTTCTTTAGTTTACCAGCTACTGCAGGAGCTACTGGATTACGGATACCCTTTTCTGACGGAAATTTTCGCGCTAGAGGAACTCGTGCCAAGGCCAACATTAGAAAACAAGGTTCTTTCAATCTTAGAAAACCCCATCTTCGGCAAGGTCGTTGGCAATAACACCACCAACGCCAATCCAAGGGTGTGGCGCTCTTCACAGCAGTGTAGTCGTCCGTGGCGTGGCCTCACTACAAAACATACCACAAATGAAATCCTTTTTGATGTGGTTGATCGGTTAGATTATATTATGGACTCCGAGGGTCACCTAATTAAGACCTCGGTGCGGGGGTCCATAGAAGTCAACTGCCGCCTGAACGGTGTACCTGACATTCAGCTTCGACTTGTTAACGCGGATACCGTCGACGATGCCGGATTTCATCGTTGCGTGCAGCATCTCAAACGTCGTGGAGACTACACCCTTAGTTTTGTCCCGCCAGACGGCAAATTCACCTTGATGCAGTACACCTGTCGTCCGCAGGCGACGCCAGCTCTACCAGCCCCACCCTTCTACGTCACTCCACAGGTTAGCTTTCATGCCACTGGTGGTCGTTTCAACTGTATGGTCGGGATGCGCGCGGGAAAGGTACACGGCTGGGATCAGGAAAAGGAAATTCAAGATCTGAAGGTGGTGCTGATGCTGCCCCCGCGCACGACTGTCTTAACTGTGACAAACTGCACTATGGGGAGCACAAGTTTTGAGCGTCTCCGTAGCGTGTTGACATGGTTTGTGGGCAGCGTTAGACGACACACCGCTTCACTTCAAGGGGAATTCAGTCTAGAACCTCCACAGGTGCGTTTGGGGTATCTGAAGAGTGACACAAAGGTGTCTAATGAATTTGAGAGCCCAATGCCACACGTAGGGGCAAATGTATTAATCAGTTTTCACATCCCGAACTATTCTGTGAGTGGCTTGCGTGTGGAATCTGTTCATATTCTTAATGAAATCGGTAAGCCTTATAAAGGAGTCAAGTACATAACAGAAGGGGGTGATTTTTTGATCCGCGGTGTCTAGAGCTTAGGTTCAACACTTATTCTCGTATACTGGAATATGCTATGTGTTTATGCACTCCTTTTCCTTCCGCTTACGTGAATGTATCCGAAAATTTCTCGGATAGGTCTGACATTGCATATTGTGTGTCTATCGTGATTAGGAGTTGTTTTCTATATATATATATATATATATATATATAAGACACACTCTTGGATGGCTTTATATATACATATAAGTTCTAAGGGTTCCACATGCTTTAGTAAAATGTTGGTCTTTAATATTATTGTTGTTTCTGTCGTTTCACAATATGATTTATTAGAATAAGGGGCATCCATTTACATCCTTCTCCATGATACCTATATATATAGAAATTTTCCACTCTATATTACTAAACTAGTTTGTTTGAGGATAAGTTGAGGTAGTCATTCAGGAAAGTAGGTACAATATATAAAACTGGGGAGCGATGTCGGGTAAAGAAGAAAAACATTTGCCCTCGGATGAATTTGAGAAGTACGAAAAACTTATAGGTGACAAAAAAATAAGGTCAAACATGAGTCTCTCGCAGAAAATCGAAATCTACGGTTTGTGGTGTGTGGCCTCTCGTGGAAGGTGCACGCGATCAAAGCCCTCTCGTGTGAGGTTGGTCGAATATGGCAAGTGGGCAGCTTGGAAGAAATATGAGGAACTTGGACAAGATAAGGCACGGAAGATGTTTGTTGAGCGTGCGAAGGAGATTCTCGGAAAGTCGAAGTTATAATCAATCTTCTAGTTTCTTCACATGCGTTAGTGATGCTTTGGTGACTTTTTAATTCTTCAACTATAATAGTAGCGACCTGTATTTTTAAAATACTATAGCATGTTTACTGCCTTTTTGATGTGTCGATGTCGACGATTCTGTAGCTGTAGGCTGTTCCTTGCTGTTATCAAAAGTATCATGGGTTGTGGAGAACCAAAGAAAAGGTTATGCAAAAGACTATCTGAACTCAAATTCTAATTCGTTTGAATCCTCAATGGTTCGTAATCAGAATCTAGGTACATCTAAAGATGATTGTAATGCGGCAAAAATCCTTAACCTGACAAAATAATGGGCTAATTTGAAGTATTTTATAAGGGATAGGTTGCCCTTCCAAAATAATCAGACAGAAAATATTTGAACAGTATGCCGGTATAGTAAAACATTTTCCACTTTTTTTAAATAGTTTTTTTCCCAAATCGAGAAACAAGAAATCATATCCCAGACCTAGGCTAAAATACGGCGGAGCTAATATTTCTTGGAGAAAGGTAGAGCACGATTTTTATTTTATTATTATTATTATTATTATCCTATAAGTAATTTGTGTGGCGACATGGCCGACGGACCAATTCGAACGGAAGAGGCGCGTGATTTAACTCGTGTGGAGCGTGTAGGGGCACACTCTCACATTCGCGGGCTTGGCCTCGACGACGCCCTCGAGGCTCGCCTCCTGAGCCAGGGCATGGTAGGGCAGGCGGAGGCACGGCGGGCCGCCGGCGTGGTGGTGCGGATGATCAAGGAGGGCAAGATAGCCGGGCGCTGCGTGCTCCTGGCGGGCGGCCCTGGTAGCGGCAAAACCGCCATCGCGATGGCCATGGCGCAGTCTCTTGGTCCGGAAACCCCCTTCACAATGATCGCTGGGAGCGAGATATTTTCGCTGGAGATGTCCAAAACGGAGGCTCTGACGCAGGCTTTCCGCCGTAGCATCGGTGTCCGCATCAAGGAGGAAACGGAGATGATTGAGGGTGAGGTGGTCGAGATCACCATTGATCGCCCGTCAACAAATCCTGCTGAAGCGGGAAGCCGAAGTGGGCAGCTTGTCTTGAAGACCTCTGATATGGAGTCGATGTTTGATCTAGGCCAGAAGATGATTGACAGCCTGCAGAGGGAAAAGGTGCAGGTTGGGGATATCATCACCATTGACAAGGCCACTGGCCGCATTAACAAACTCGGCCGCAGTTTTGTGCACAGCAAGGACTTTGATGCAATGTCGTCAAACACGCGCTTTGTGCAAACGCCTGAGGGTGAGCTCTCGAAACGAAAGGAGGTTGTCCATACCGTTACACTGCACGAGGTGGACGTGATTAACTCCCGACAGCAGGGTTTTTTGGCGCTTTTTGCCGGGGACACTGGTGAAATCAAGACCGAGGTGCGAGAGCAGATTGATCAGCGCGTTGCAGAGTGGCGAGAAGAAGGCAAGGGTGAAATTGTTCCTGGTGTTCTTTTCATTGATGAGGTCCATATGCTGGATATCGAGTGCTTTTCGTGGCTCAACAGAGCCTTAGAGAGCCCCTTGGCGCCAGTAGTGATTGTTGCCTCTAATCGTGGAATTTCACGTATTCGCGGAACACATTATCGGTCCCCTCACGGCATTCCAATTGACCTGTTGGATCGAATGGTCATTATTACAACGAAAGCGTATTCCGAACAGGAACTTGGAAAGATCATTCAAATCCGTTGTGAGGAGGAGGATGTGGAGATGGAGTCGGACGCTGTAGCTCTTTTAACTATGCTTGGAAAGAGCACATCCCTGCGCTACGTGTTGCAGCTAATTACAACTGCCAATTTAGTGGCTCAGAAGCGTAAGTCTCCAACCGTTTCAGTTGCTGATATTAAGAAAGTCTATTTGCTTTTCATTGACCTCCGACGTAGTGTGGAGCTATTGCAGCAGCACGAAAAGGACTTCCTATTTGGTGAGGACGACGTAAATGTAGAGAGCTTCACTCGCCTAAAGTGTAACACCAATGCCGATGATGCCAACGAGGAGGAAATGGTGAATTAACGGACCTTGGCGAGGAAGTGACATAATAAAACTGCGGAGAGAGTTGAGCATAGGTGGGCCGAAAATCTGATTGAAAAAAGAACAGCATTTCATTAATTCAGAGGAGGTTCCAATATTGTTTTTGTCCTTTGATTAGGGAAGCTCGATCCTTTACTTTTTCGTAACTCGTCGAATATTAAATCAATGTTATTGTCGATTTTTTCCCCTTTTTGTAATTTTTCTGATTTTTTGGCGGGATTTAATTCATACTATTAAAGAACAAAAACCTTCACAGCTTGGACTACCTTTACATCTATTATTCTAATTTTCTAGTGACAGAGTGTGATTATTCGATAGGACTGCAAAGAGGGATTCCTTGTCTTTTAAGCCTTGGTTAAGCGAGGGAGTAAGAAAATAATTTTCTGTATATAAAAGCTTAACTGATTCATGTGCGACTTATGGATTTCTCTGTTAATTTTTTACCTCTTGACGCTTCCTTCCCTTACTATCACGGATCCATTCGTATATATGTAGGGAGCATAAATATTCCAAGTCATAATTTTACTGATGTTCTCTACGGCATGTGTTTACTATTTGTCGCACTTTACTAAGTGGCTTAGCCTTCATGAGACCACCTTCCCGTTTCTTTCAACGTCATCGCATCTGTCTAGAGACGTTGCACAGCAGTGCCTTGCACAGCTTCCTTACCCACCCCACCCACAGCTCTCGGCGTTGTCTCTTTTTTCACTATGTCACACGTTGTCTTTCATGGGTGAGAGCCACTGCCAACGCGTCTGGAAATGGATCAATCCGACTAAAAGGTCATTTAGGAACCCCTTTTCCCGCCCTGTGGGGGATCCTATCACTTTCAGAAGTTTTTTTTCGGGGTTCAGGGGCGACACTTCTCAGGGAGATGAGATTGAAAAGCTCGGCTCCCTATGGGAGTATGCCGTGAAAACTCATCAGATACCCCCCTTAACTTCTCTATCAGAGTTCTTGGACTCCTTAAGGCCACTCTATCCTCTTTTTATTTACATTAAAAATCCTTCGCTGTGCTCGTGGAGATTATCTGAGAACCACTGGGGCGATGCGGTCATGAGTGAGGATTTTTTGCGTGGCCTTATCGTTGGTTGGCAACCTTGGGTTGGACCAGGATTGCGACGTGAAGTAGCAGCAAATTCGAGCAAGCTCTCCTTTCCCACTTCTAAAATGTTTTCACCTTCGTCAATACTGAATAATGACAAATATCGTCATACGGTGGAGCTCCAGTGCAAATGGAGGGCGTTACTGCAGTTGGTGCCGCCTTATTTTATCTCAGTAGAATCCTTGAAAACTCGGTTGCTAAACCAAACCTTTACCCCAGTTCAGAACACTAGAAATCAGTCCAACCACGATCAGAGAGCGTACACATCCCTTCAATGGGAGGATTTCACTCATGAGAGCCCGCTTTTCCATGGGTTGGAATGGTCTTTAGATCAGTATAGTTTGCGTCTTGCTTCTTGCGCGGCTTGCATTAATGCGGGCTGTAAACCTGATTTGTTGCAGATATTTTATGGTGCGGCCAAAGCAGATGATGACCAGATGCTTGCCGAGCTGACGCTTCCTCTTCGTCAACGTCCAGTCCTTTTTTACGCAGCGCTAGGGCTGATTGCTCGTACGGTACCGACTTTCTTCACGCCTCTCGATATATTGCAGCACCGATATGTCTCGCAAAGAAGGACATTCCTAGCAGATCTACAAAAGCGATCCATTACTGCTGATAGCCATGACTCTATAACGGAGGAGGAGGATCAGTGGTTGGAACGCCACTTCTCACATCTCGAGCCGCTCTTGGACCACCTGGACCTTAGATTTGCGGTGGAGGTACGAGACGTCATGGGAAGGGTGATTGCAGGCCAGCCTGCACGTTGCCAAGCGAGGCTTCCTCTGAGTGGGGCCCTGGTGCGGTTGCACTCAGACTTTTTCCATCCTAACCGTGGTGAGGCCGACCCATACTTTCTTTCTCAGTTCCATGACTTGGCTTCTACAAAGCCGTTAGACTCGGCTGGACCATGTGATCCCGATACTGCAAGTTCGATACCGTACTGCAGGTACGAAGTGCGGCTGTGCGGTGTTGGCACGCCTTCCTCCCCCAATTCATTGGAGCTCATCAATAAACTACTTTTGGAATCTTCCTCGCATCCTTTTCCACCATGCGTAGTCATCGATGTTGTCAGCCTGTGCGGTTCTTCAGCCGCCGTTTCTGATTTTTCCTCCCGCAGCAATAAAGGCGAGGGGGGAGCCCAACCAATGGCACTGGTTCTGGGGCTCTGCATCGAAGCTCCCCTTCTAAAAATTCCGTCTGAACCCTGCTGTGGTGAGGTTTGGCCTCACGTACCGCTCCTTGGAGTTGTGCATGTCTTTACTTTTCCTATTTTTGACAGTCCAACGAGATGGTGGTGTGACCTACCACCGCCGATTCTTAATCTCCTGAAAAGTGATCGTGTCTTGAAACTGCTTCTTTCGGGTTTCACGGACCCCTCTACATGCACCGGCTACAGCTACGAAAAGAGGAAATCCTTTATTGGAAGTCTGCGCTGGCCGACGTCTTTTGGCATCCTTGGTGATTTGGTTATGCTAACCCAGTTTACCGGCTGCCCTATCGGTGGCGGCGATTTTTCCATCGAAATTCTCACATCACTTTTGATGCGGCGACTCGGTGTGTCCTTACACCTCGCCGCAACCGAGACCCATTTCCCGAGTTTCACTTTTAGAAGCGTTGCGGAGACGGCCGCTGTAGTGCACGCTCTTCTTCTTTCCACACAAAGAGACACCCACAACCTTTCACTGCTTTGCCACGGGTTCGCAGCGTCGGGTTCATCCGCTCCAAGTTCGACGACCTGTGCGAGTCTGTTGTGTGCATCATGGAGCAGCTTTGTGCGTAGTAGTCCTTCACATCGTGCTGATCGTGCGTTGACACTTCGACTTTGCAGGTATCTCTACAAGTGGTTCCCTCGGATAAGTAAGGTAGATGATGCCCCGATTGTACTTTCAGCGAAGTCGACCCCGCTAAGCGAGGCCATAGAGTGTATTCAAACGCAAGCTCGCATTTTTAGTCTTCCCTTGTATCGTAAGAAAGAGCTGCTGATGGAAGTTACTTTTCTGTACGGACCCGAGACTATGCCTCAGTTATCCTTCTTAAATCCTTCAGGAAGAGTATCACAATTACCTTCTGAATCTACAAAAAAAGAAAGTTCATTGGCCTTGATTTCTTGCAAGCCGGGGGCCGCGCACAACTTATTCTCAGAATCTAATCCTCCACATGAGGGGGTGTCTAACAAAGAGCTCGAGGTAAAATGGGATAGTATAGCAGCACTCGAGGGCGATGTGATGCGCGTATTAAGGAAGGAAATCCACTCTCAAAATTGTGTTGTAAAGGATATTGAATGCAAAGAACATGATGAAAACAAGTCCAGCGTAAATCATGACTCTGTCCGAAACATTTCTTCACCATCTTTGCAGACCGCTACCGACAACGACTTTCTCAGTGTGCTTCTGACACCATCTTATCAACCATCCCCTCAACAAAGTGCGCCTTTAAAACCCCTTACATGTATGCCTTGCCCATCGATCGAGCCAAGTAAGACATGCACGGGCGCCGACCAGGCAGCTGAAACTTCTCCGGATCTACAGTGCACCGCTACTAAGACCCCTATGAATAAGAAACATACCCGCCGTTGCAAACGGCCGGTAGAAAATGAACTGTCATCGTCATTTCCCTCACCACAGGTGGGTCCGAGAAGAGGAGCAGTAGACGCATTTCTTTCCTCTAGCGTTCCCAGCGAGTCCGGGACTGGATCTGGTGGGAGTGCATTTCTTTCACCACAGGTTTCCCCGTTTTCCGCGTGCACCTTTTCCAAGGGCGTTCCCCCTGACTGCGAACCACCCCCTAGTGAGTTTGGTAAACTAACGCTCGACTTTTGTTTCAAGGATCATAAAGCCGTGCACGATAACGATTGGGATGCCCCAATCCGGACGAAAAAGGGTCACTATTCTCACCACAAGACAAATGCGGGTTCACGGGAGTCCCCTTTTCAACCCAGGATGGCGCCACCGTCGCGACTACCCCCCGCTCCTTCCTGTATTCCTTCGTCACCAAAACCGCCCGTGCAGTCTGATCTTTGCGCATCACAGCATGGCTTCCATTTTATCTCTACTCCAAAGACCACGCGCGTTTCAGGCTTCACGACCTCAGTGCCAAAGGATAATCAGACAATTCGGGAAGATAACTGCCAGTCAGAGACTAAGGACGGTGCGCATGATAGGTTCAATGCTTTTGAGAAGCCGAAAGCTAAACTCAATACTGAAAATTTGCATTTTTTACTGCAAACAGAAGAAGGAAGATTATTACTTAAGAAGTTTCTGCAATAGGATCAGATGGCGCATAGGATTCCTTAATTTATGCATCTTTCAGAAGATTATGCGTGCATATATTATGTTAAATAGATATTTAGTTCACCTTGACGTTTAAAGAGGTATAGGTTTCACCTTACCTTACTTTTCCTTCTTCTCCCTCCACCTACATTTTTAAAATTCATTTTTACCTTTAAGGTCTGCAAGATATGCGGACACCTTTACCGTATAAAATTTCAGACTGAATCTTATTTTTGGCTTCTTTCGCTTCCCCTTCCTTTTGATAGTGTGTGTCGAGGTTCATGGGTCTGCTTTCCTGCACTTTCTTTTAATGTTACTTTCATTTGACACAGATTTACTTACAAGATTTTTTCCTACTTTCTTATTGATGCAATTTCATTCATCTATTTTTTATTTTATTTGTTGTTATACGGCTATTCATTCAAATTGAGTTTATTATGTCAACATCTCACGATAAATGATTGTTTAACAATGACATTATCTACGGTATTCATTGATGCTATTTTGCGATTGATTGGGGGTTTGTGTAGTGTTCACGGAGGACAAGATCTACTACTACTGCACGGGTCATTTCTTCTTTCATTCTCTATTGTGATTATCTCTTATGTTGGATCTTTTGGTGTCATAGTTTCATTGGGTCTAGGTTGAATAATCGTTATTATTCTTGTTTCCGGTATTAGATTATTATTATTATTATAAGTACATCAGCTTATGCTATTCGGCTCTAAACCCCGTCATGCGGCCCCAAGACTCGCTTCCAGGAAACACCTTGTGCGCATTGCTTTATTCATTGCTATCTACCTGCCCATCCTGGTGAATGGCGAGGGCACGACGACCTCGGCCTACCTTACTGGATCTGAGTGGGCCTACCTCATTATCGCCGATTCTGTCCTCCTGCTTTTCGCGGCACTCTTCGCGGGGCTGACCTTGGCTTTGCTCGGTCTTGACACCCTTTCTCTCGAGATCATCGCGGACAGTGGCTCTGAACCGGATAAGACTTACGCGCGGAAGATCTTGCCGATCCGAAAGCTTGGTAATCAACTTTTGTTTACCCTGATCTTGGGCAATGTTATGGTGAATACGCTCATCACCCAAATCACGGATTCGCATATCAGTGGTTGGGTGGCCACCATCATCTCAACAGCGCTTACGACCCTAGGTGGTGAGGTCATCCCGCAGGCGCTCATGTCTGCCCACGCCCTCCAGGTAGGCTCTAAATCGGTTCCGATAGTCAAATTGTTTGTTTTCCTTTTTTATCCGGTGTGCAAACCGTTGAGTATGATGATGGACAAACTCATCGGCACTGACCCTGGACAGATTTATGAGCGTAATGAGCTGAAAAAGCTGATGTTCATGCACGCGGCGCGAAGTACCGAATCTGGCATTGGTGCGGGCGAGGCGGACCTGATGGTCGGTGCGATGGAGCTCTATGAGAAGACTGTGGTGGAGGTCATGACCCCGATCAGTGATGTGCTGATGCTCGAGGCCCACGAAAGGCTTAACGAGGAGCTTATACAATTGATTTCAGACCGCGGCCACAGCCGAATTCCAGTCTACCAAACAAACAAGAACAACATCATCGGGGTCCTCTTTGCGAAGGATTTGTTGATGGCTAACCCACAGGAGAACACCCGGATTTTGCTGCTTGTTAAGTTCTACAATCGCCGCTGCCATATCGTCCCCTCGGACACGAAGCTGATCTCCATGCTCAAATACTTTCAGACCGGCAAGACGCACATTGCGCTCGTGCAGGAGGTCCAGCATCCCCCGCACGGCGACCCTTACTACGAGGTGAAGGGCCTCGTAACGCTGGAAGACATCATCGAGGAGCTGATTCATAGTGAGATTTTTGACGAGTACGACTACGACCCTCGTCAACAGGCGCTCAACCAGACTATCGTCCACTGCACGGTGAGTAATCTGCCGAAACGCGTGCACATTGGCATGACCTCAAGGTGCAGCCGCCGTGTGCAGCTCAATCAAAATGAGGTGAGGGCCTCCGCCCTTTTCCTGTGTGAATCTTTGCCAGAGCTCAAAATGGCAGACGTGGATGGGTTAACGAATGCGCTGAACAGCTACTCTACGGTCTATCGCGTACGAGCCCCGAAAGACGCTCGCGGGATGGAGAACGACGACAAGCAAAACGTGTGGTTGTACCGAGAGGGTGTGGCATCGTCGGTGTTCACATTGATCATTTCCGGGCGGGTAGAGATTTTTGCGGCTAAAGGGATCGTCTTGGAAATGGGAAGCTGGTCGCTACTTGCCGCTGATGCCCTCACAAATAGCTATTTTATTCCATCTTTTAGCTGTCGTGTTGTGCAGAACAGCACCTTGATGCAAATCACACGTGGCGAATTCAAAGGCATCTTGACGTTTTGCAGTAAAACCTCAATTGAGGGATGTTCCACCGACAACGAGTTACCAATATCGCCAACTGTGTAGCTTTAAATTGATAGTGTTTTAGCCTTGAATTGTTTCCTTTGTTAGCATTATTTTTCCCTTATACACTTAACGCTACAATATCTCATTATACCCTTATAAGGGCAAGTGTTACCATTTCTATCAAATGCTATTGAGCGGTATGTTTTAAAGATCATGGCTTTTAGTTCCACTTATTCTTGTTTTGACGCGAGTAGAATATATGTTGAAATTCTTTTTCCGATATTTACCTTTCTGGTATCATTTTCTCTCTTGTATCACAATTTGACGGTGCCAATTATGACTTAAAAATGTTGCTATGCCTAAGGGCTTTTTTCTTTGGGTTGATATAGTTAATTCCTTAATGCTTCAGTCAATGCACCTTTTTTGTCTATTTTATCATATATAGATATAGATATAGATATAGATATAGATGCATATGCTTGTTTATCTATCAGTATTTTCCTCCGTTTTATTTCTGCTTGTTTACACGACTTTGATGAGTATAAAGTTCACTTGAAGGTACGACAGAGTAGTGTGACCAGCCGAAGTATCATTCCTTTTTCTACCTCTTTTTTATTTGTCAGCGCTTTGATTGATGCTTGGTTCTTTTGACGGTGTGGAGCCCGAAGGCACCGTACAGGTGGTGCATCGTTTGAGTGAGATCGATGCGCTTCTTCGGGATGAGAAAGCGTTTGAAGATGGTGCGGAGCTGATGACCTATCTAAGCTCTGGTGAGGATATTGGTTCTGTATTGCAACGAAATGATCAGGAGTTGCACGAACTTGTTGAGCTTTTCATCCACGACTACATTAATGAAGCCGATCAAATTTGCAGTCTCTACAACGACTTTTCAAAATCCGAAGAACAGCTGGTGGACTTCGAGACCACCATTGTGACCTTCCAACGAAGGTTGGAAAAGACATCCGATGATATAGTTTTAATGCAGCAGCAGACAAACCAGCTCGCGCGTAGCGTTGCGAACCGCCGCCGCGTGAGTGAAAAGATCAACGAAGTCTGCAGCGCGCTGCAGGATTGTGACTTTTTTTGTGAGCAGATAATGAGCAAAGAGGTCGATCAGGATTATCTTACGAATTTGCGGGAGCTTGAAAATTCGCTATCCTTTCTTTCGAGCAATGAGCTACAGGCGTCGGCCGTGGACAACGAAATTCGCCCCAAACTGGTAGCTGCGGCGCTAAAGGCGGGGAGCAAGCTCCAACGTTATCTCTCTAAGCAATTTGTGGCTCTTGTCGGTAATCCGAGCCACATAGAGAGTAACCAACAGATTCTTGAGCAAAATGGACACTTCGCCTATCGCTTTTTATGGTCCTACAACACTCCCGTCGCGGAGGAAATTGTAAAACTCTACGTTAGTAACATGTCGAGTATGTATCGAAAACAGCTCGAAGCCCTCTTGCGAGGTTTCGCTGAAGCCTCTGAGCTACGTGCATCTCCTCTGGATCCGATCGTGTTGTCTAAGGAGGTTACTGCGATCCTGGCAAACCATGATGCGGGGTCACCCGCAGGCAATCAGGTCGAGGCGCCGTCGTGGAATGGCTTTCCCGCGCGGACTTTGACGCCGAAGGAGCGGAGCGTTTCGCGGCACCTCCTAAGCCTCCGGGGTATATTCGCCAAATCTGACGCTCCCCACGCCCTCCGCGAGGCGACTTTTCAGGATACCGTCGCCGTGGTGTCCTCGCTGGAGGTGCGGCATGGGCGACTGCAGAGCCACCCGGCCAGCGCCGAGCGGCTTGATCAGTGCGATTGCTGGGTTTGGAAGCTCGTAAAGTGCCTTCAGGCCTTGGTGAACGTCTGCATGACGGAGTGCCGCTTTATTGGCGCCTTTTTCTCCCTCCCGAGCGACTCAGACAGGGAGGAGGACATCAATAACACCGAGCGCCTCTCGCATGCCGTGCTGGATCCTACCATTCATGCGGTGGAGTCTTCCATCAAGGAATACGCCCCTTTAGTTCTCAACCGCACCGATGTGTTGGCGGCGCTGCGCTGTATTGATATCGTGAAGCAGTATCTGTGCACGATGCAGGATCCGATCCCACTGTTGATGCTGAGCGGCATTTTGGAGATGTCAAAGTCAATCTTCAAAGGCAATTTGCGCATTACCCTTCACAACGATAGGGTGGCGCTTGGGTACTTGTCCTCTATGAAGTTGTGCGCCTTTCACCAAGCACCCACGCTAAGCGCAAAAACATTGACGAAACTTTTGTATGAGCAGGACTACGCTTCGACCCTTGGTCCACAGCCTACGTTGCTCCGCGTTGGGGAGCTCCTAGGGCAGCTGGAGCTCCTGAACACGGCCGATTTTTTCCGCTTTTGCTTTGTCAAGGAGGACGCAACGGGTAGGACGTATGATACGCATGTTAGCTCGTTTATCGCCACTTCACTGAACAACCTAATGGACTTCGCTGAAAAGTTGGCAAAACGACACTCCTCTGCGCTAGCGCGAAGTTTTTTTATCTGCTGCAACATTTTCTTCATCCACGACGCCTGGCGTACGCTGATCTTGCTGTTCGAACAGAAGGATTCCGCGAGCACACGCCTTAGCGTGAGCGACTCAGCCTTATGGAGGTCGACCGATAGCGCACATATGGTCTCCACACCTAGTAATTCCGATACGTTAGCGGTAAGCGATGAGCCATTACCCCGTTTTTCAGATTCAAAGAACGCTAAGCTCCTGGAGGACCGACTTGAGAAGGCACTAGAGGCGCTTGTGGCGGCGTACGCGGGGAATGAGACCAGCTTTGACTACTTCTTCAGTTTTGAGAAGGACATGGAGGAGGAGCTTGGTGAAGGCTTTTTCTTCTCTGATAAAAATCAACAAGACAGCGCGTCGGAGGAGTTTCCAGGAAAGAACCTCACCTCGAAGTTGAGTGCGGCTAAAACTCTTGAAGTGGCAACGATATTTCATGATTACTGGCATGATCAATTTTCTGGGGTGGTTGCGGATATTACACAAGCATCTCAGGCCATCTTCGAAGGTGTTTCACCTTCTACGCATTCCAGACGAGCCTCGCAATACCTTTGCAGTGAATTCGTGAACTCCATACTGAGCACATACTGCCATGCCCTAGTACGCGCCAATGATCGGCTTTCAATTTTAGCACGCAAAATGTACGGCAAAAAATCCAATATCCAGTCGAAGCTCATTAGCAGTTCTGTTCTCATAGGTGAAATACACAAGACTATCCGACATGATATACGATAGACGGGACAGGAGTCACATTCTGGAGAGGGTTTTGTTAGAATAAAAAGGTGGGTGGGGGAGGGGCAGTATAATGTGCCATATTGCGCTATCAATATCATTTTTTGTTATTTTTTCTTTTCAATTGCGTTTTTCCCTGTCCACATTTTTTGGCATCTACACGATTTTCATTTGCTTCGATGATAATTCGATGACCAATTTAACAACAACAAAAAAGAAATATGCTTACTTGAAATATCACCAAGCCGATTCCGAGACGATTTCGTCAGGAAAACAGATGTGATGCCACGACATGGAAATCTGTATTTATTTATTTGAGATCTAAAGACTAAATTATCGTTTTGAGGTGCAATAATGAGCCTAGTTATTTTTTATGGAACACAGACAGGCACGGCTGAACAGGTTGCTTTTCGTGTTGCGCGTTTAGCACTTAAGCGGGGAATCCCGAAGGTGCGTTGCCTTCCCGCGGATGAAATTCCTGTGGAAAAGTGGTATGATATGGCGTATGAAGATGGAGAAAAGCCGTACTCCTGTATACTTTTTATCGTCGCTAATGCGAACCAAGGGGATGCCCCAGAGAGCTTCCGGAACTCTTGGATCCGCTTGCTTTCCGAGACCGAGCCCTCCCTAAAATTGCGGTGTCTTCGCTACGCCGTCTTTGGGTTGGGTGATTCAATCTATGCGAAGTTCAATTATATGGCAAAGATGCTACACAACAGGCTGCAGAGGCTGAACTGCGTGCCTTTGCTACTCCGGGGTCTCGGCGATGAAAGCGACGCCAAAGGAATCGATGAGGTCCTTCTGCCGTGGCTGATGTCGCTATGGGCTGCGCTGGGTTGTGCGATTCCACCGGGAGAGGTTGCCGAAAATCCACTGGAGGCTCTCGCCTTTCCATTGTATAAGGTTGCTCAAGTTTTACCTCAAGGGACGGTGGTGGGTGGCGAGGCGTCCGGGGGCGAACCCACTGCCCTCCCACGTGAGGAGGGCAGCGATCTCCCCCGTTCTCTGCCATGGACGCCTCCTCGTTCGACCTTCACGTGCGAAGTCATCGCCAATCAGCGCCTTACCGCCGCGGATCACTTCCAGGCTGTTCACCACATCGAACTCACCCCACATTTGCCCTCCTCCGACCCCGGCGGCGAGGGCCTCTCCTACGAAGTTGGCGATGCGCTCGGCGTGTATTGCCTTAATCGCACCGACATTGTCGAGGAGATGCTCGACCGACTGAGGCTATCCGGGGAAGAAATGCTCTGCATTACCCCCGATGCCAGCCATGGCATTGTTGAGCAAAGCGTTCGCCCTTTTTTTCATCTGCCCATGACAAGCCGCACCTTGCTTACATACTATGTGGACCTAGAGGCGGTCCTAAAGCACGAGTTTTTCTGGATGATGTCGCTTTTTGTCGAGAAGCGGCCGCCGTTGACGAGCGAAGACAACCCTTCGAGTTGTCTTGATATGAAAAAGGCGTGGGATGGCAAAACCGAATTAAACGACCAGGCTGAAAGTGAGGATGCTGAACAAGTAGCGGAGGTGCGGGAGCGGCTCTTGGAGTTGGCTAACCCGTTATACGTCGATGTGTACCTACAATATGCCCACCGAGAGAAACGCAACGTCTGCGAGGTTCTACACGACTTTAATATGCCGAACTCCAAGACACGTGTGGAGCCTCCGTTGGCATACATTTTGACCTTCTTGACGCCGATGTATCCACGCTACTTTTCGCTATCCTCATCGCCCGCGATGGACGGGCAGCGGCGCCTGAGCCTAACGGTCGCTCAACTCGCCTGGCAGACGCCGATGAAGCGCCAACGCAAGGGTTTATGTAGTACTTACCTGACGGAGGCAAAGACAGGGGATAAATTGACGTGCGTATTATGGCAAGGGACGCTGTCAATGTCGCCGGTACCGCATCCGCTGCTTTGCATCGCCACGGGCACCGGCATCGCGCCGATCCGGAGCTTAATTCGACAATGTGCCGCCAGGGAGGACTCGGCGTGGATGGATACCCCGATTTACCTCTTTTTTGGCTGCCGAAATGAAGCTAAGGACTTTTTATACAAGGAAGAATGGAGAGGGCTTCAGGAGTCGGGCAAATTACGTCAGTTGCACGTCATTCCAGCCTTTTCGCGCGATACCGCGAAGAAGGTTTACGTGCAGCATCAGTTAGGACAGCATGCCAAACTCGTGAATGCGCTTCTTCTTCACGAGGAGGCGATTGTGTACGTGTGCGGTAATGCGAAGCAAATGCCAAAGGATGTGCAGTCAACCTTGGAGCATATTTTGGCGACCTGTAGTTTTGATGGGGATGATTTAATGGCTGTGCAGAGGATAAGACAGATTGCAAAGTTAGGGCGCTACCAGGTGGATACATGGTCAGCCTGACCAGTATCGGCTGGCGTGTATGTGTGTGTGTGTGTGTGTGTGTAGTGATATATTGCCCATTTTATTTTCCTTTCCAACTCTACCCCAATTTACCCCGCTTCGTGCTTTATTGTTCGTTTTCATTCCTTGCTTGTTGTTCTCACTTGGCACGTACTAGGGCGGTCCAAACTGCTTCAAGGTGACTTTTTTTTTCGGGTTATTGTCCCTTCCCCACCTTTCCGCTTTACCTTTTCCATATTCTGAATCCATACCTACAATAAGGTCCCCCTACAGAGGTGCTTCTTTCGATTCCTTGTGTATTGATTTCGACCTCAGATGAATCAGCAGAGCCAGAACGTCGCGGCGCACACGATCACCGCCCTCCAGCACGACAAGATCGACCTCCAGAAGCGGCTGGCGACGGTCCAGGGCGAGAACGCGGTGCTCCGGCGCCAGCTCTACCACGTAAGCACCCTCCTCGATGCCGCCGTCAGCAAGTTGGCCGACCTCGGCGTCGTCCTCGACGCCCCGATTGACATCCGCGCGCTCTCCGCGGCGGCCGAAAAGCACGCGGGCGGGGAGGCCGCGCAGGCCGCACTCGACGTGGGCGGCGAGGACTCGGCGCTGAAGACGGCCCCGCCGCCCCCGCGCGCGGGGGGCGGGCGCTTTCAGCTCCGCGCGGCCCTGCGCGCGCACAGCCGCTGCGTGCAGTGCTGCGCCTTCAGCGGCGGCGGCGACGCGCTCGTCGTCTCCGGTGGGCTCGACCGGCGGCTCGTCCTGCACGACTTTCTGAGCTCCGAGAAGGTCTGGGAGGTCGCGGCGCACGGGGAGAACATCTCCGACGTGGCGTGGTTCGAGGGCGCCCGGACGATCCTGTCGGCGTCGTACGACGCCTCGGTGAAGCTGTGGGACCCGCGCCGGACCGAGGCCGCGCCGCTCTACCACCACAACACGAACGGCTTCCTTCTCTCGATTGCCCCGCTCGACAAGTCTTTCGTGTTCGCCTGCGCGGATGTGAAGCGGTGCACCTCGATCGTCGACGTCCGCGCGAACAAGTCCTTTTCGTGGGAGCACCCGCACCGGGTGAACTCCCTCGCGTACGACAGCTCCCTCGGCCACCTCATCACCGGCCACAGCAACGGCGCCATCGCGATCTGGGATATTCGCATGGCCGGGATCGTGCTCTCCTCGAGCAAATCCTCGCCGCCCGCGAAGGAGCCGCTCGCGAACCTTTCCGAGCCGGCCACTCTCCAGCCGAAGGCCCCGCCGACGGGGTCGTTCCCGAGCAACGGCAGCTTCCACTGGTCCGACCGCGAGGCCGCGCTGCTCGTCCCGCACCCCCCCCGCCCTCTTCACACCTGGGCGAACGACCCCTCCCGGGCCTCCCTGTCTTTTCTCGGCCACTTTTCCGACACGGACGGGACGAAGCACCTGCTGAGTGCGTCGGACGACAACGTCGTCCGGGTCTATCGCGAGAGCCTGCGCGCGGGCCGGGGGAGCGACGCCTACGAGCTCGGCAACGTCCTGCCGAACGCCCTGTCGCGGGGGTTCGCCGCCCGCTGCGGGTTCTGGCGCGGGCGGAAGGGCAAGTCGCAGCTGCCGACCTTCCTCGAGGACGAGGAGAAGGACGGCGAGACGCCGGTGATTCGGCGCCTGACAGAGTCCGACCTCGTCGTCGCCGGCGGGCCCGACAACAAGGCGACCGTCTTCGACGTCACCGAGGAGGGCGGCGCGGAGGTGCTCGAGTACCTGGAGGGCCACCGCGATCGCGTGACCGGCGCCGCCGTCTACAAATCGGGCAATTACCCCATCATCGCCACCACCAGCGCCGATTCCATCGTGCGGATTTGGGTTCCCGCCAAGACTTAAATAGGGGTGGGGTGAGGGAGGGGGTGCTGTCGTGGAAGGGGAAGAGGAAGTAAATCAACTTTGGAGGTAAACACAGCACATCCTCTTCATACGATCTCACCAATGCCACTATGGGGAGCCTGATCTCTGGCATAGTCTGAAAATTAATGGCAACCATGATGTGTCGATCTTTCGTCGATGCATTCCTTCTTCTTTGGCAGGGAACGAGAACATTTGGGAAAGGGGTTCTGTGATTGGGAAAAAGGTTTGAAGTTTCTAATGCTCAGGCCGTCAGGGAAAATTGATCGCTTTTTCTCATTTTTACACACGCAGTTCATACATCTCTTGATGTGATGCGTGGTGCCCTTATTCGGTAAATATTTTCTACACACACACATACACACACACAGAAAAAAAAAGTTTCTACTCGACTTTGGTCGAATCTATTGTTGGACTCTACGCATCTTTAGATACTGTCATGGTTATCATTTCTCATTGATGGTGGATTATTGCTGAGGGATCATTAACGCACATACTTTTTGGATTTACATACTAATTTTATTGGTTTCAAGGAATAGGATTTCTACAAAAGGAAAATAGTTTAAAATGTCTAATTGGGCCGAAGGAGTGGAGGAGGACGTCATTTACAAAGACGGCTTCGAGAGCAACTTTGACGAAGACGAGGAATATGACGAGGAGGAGGAGGACTTCATCGACGAGGAGGAGCTTTGGGCGAACGCGAAGCTGGTGCGTGAGGTCGAGGCGGATATGGATGGCAACCAGTTTGAGGTGATCAAGAAGGTCCGGCAGTACCACGTCGACCGCGCGATCACGGAGGTGGACCTCCGCGCGGCGCTGCGACGCTTCGGCAAGGCGACCGAGGGCCAGTCGAACCTCGTCTCGAAGGAGCCCCCGCTCGCCCTGGAGCTCGGCGACGTCGACCACTTCGAGCGGGAGAGCCGGAACGAGGTGAAGCGGCTCCTGCACGAGGTCGGGAACACCGAGGTCCGGATCACCGACCCCCACCTCCAGATCATCGTCAAGGAGGAGCAGCTCAAGCGGCAGGCCGAGGCCGCGAGCGCGCTGAGGCCGGACGCGAGCAGCGGCGAGACGACGTGGGGCGCGAACCGCACAAGCGCCCCGAAGGAGCGGGACTCGCAGGACTTCCGCCGACGCGTGCGGGTCACCAACATCGGGGACAGCATCACGGAGGAGAACCTGTGGAATATCTTCAGCACCAATGAAATCATCGTCGAGCGGGTGTACCTGCCGCAGGATAAGGAGTCGAACCAGAACAAGGGCTTCGCGTTTATCACCTTTAGAGACGTGGCGATGGCTGAGAAGGTCCTGGAGTGGCGGGACCGTAGGTTCAAGAATGTAGTGATGCGGCTGACGAGGGCTATGGAGCTGAAGTAGGAATGTATGGTATCGGGGCGTTTTGGTGCATTTTTAAAAAAAAAGCTTTCTGTAATAATCTAACATTTTCGTAAAAATAAAGCAAGTTCCACCTAGGCGTTTAATGGTATTTACTATTTAGTACTATAGGCAGGGACCGCCTTAAAAAAAAAGAAAAACAGACTACTTCACACCCTCCCTGACCTACCAGGTATGCGTTTTTTTTCTTGACGACTCTCTTCTGTTTACTCTTTTCTTTTTTTTGCATCCCCTTCTCCCTTACTTTTTGTGTGTGCGCAAACTACGGAAGTTGAAAATAGTCATAAAGAGGAGACACACATTTCCTTTTTTAGTTCTTTTGATTGAAGTAAGGAGGGGGAGAAAGTCATTTAGTTTGTTCTATTTTGTAGTTATACAGTAATGAATGACCGAGAGCTAATACAACAAATCCTAAATAGTTCAAAGGACTACTATAGCGTTCTACAGGTCGACAAGGATGCGAGCCTGTCAACCATTCGACGGAGCTACTACAAACTTAGTCTAAGACTTCACCCTGACAAAAACTTAGACAAGAGCGAGGAGGTTAAACAGGCTTTTCAGATCGTTTCTAGAAGTTATGAAGTTCTGAAGGATTCCAAGAAGCGTTCGATCTACAACCGGTTCGGCGAGAAACGACTACAGAATATCGAGAGCGCCTGGGATGATATCCCGGGTACTCACGAATTCGTCTCGACGATCGCGAAAATCATTCTGTTTAAACTTCTTACACATGCCGCGTGGCGTATTGGTGCTGGCTCTTTCCTAAAATACATCAAAATTTTCTACAACTCTAAGGGCGAGCAAAATGAGGCCTTCATCCGATACACCAAAGAGTGGGTTGATTTTCGTCGGCATGTGATGAACTGTTTTATAGGAGTCATTGCTTTTTTCCTCATTCTTCTCAGCTTCGGGCCAATTTGCGCGTGGCTCTATGACGCGAATTCGTCAAAATGTCCCACTGGCTCGGCAGAAACAAAAGACTCCGTGCTCTTTCTCCCACCCCCTAGAGGCTTTGGAAGAGACCATAATCGTGCGAAAATGCTGCCGGTATATGCAATTTGCTTGCTCGAGGCGGACTCTCCATCGTTTCTGGCCTGTCATGAGCGTCTTTCGTTGCTGGGGGGGTTGGCTAACCATACTGAGCGACAGCCAGAGAGGTGGTTTGTCGAGCAATACGCAGGATCTGAAGAAGCTGCGAGGGCCGCATTTTACATTTCCCTCACGGAGGAATGCAAGCGCGAGGAGCTTTTGAGGTGGGCCTCGCGTGAGCGCTTTGTGCAGACCGCCACGGTGCGTCGTAAAGTACTACCTTTAAGCGTGAGGAGCCTGAACCGGCTTCCAAGACGTAAATACCCAGAAAAAAGATGGAATTCTAAGTTCCGCGAGAGCTTTTCCGTGACGAAACAGGAAGAATTATTCTCCCCTTTGCCATTTTGTGAGCAATTATGGAAACGGAAGCCTCTCGCAGGCGCGGTTTAGTATTCGCCATCGAGATCTGGTTCGTTCTTGCTTGGTTATTGTGAGGTAAAGCAGGGGGAGGTTGTGTTGAAAGGGAGGTACCCTTCTAGAGGGGGTGGGGCATTTTTTTACATCCCCCCCCCTCTTTCCACTGGTGGCAGTTCACGGCCGTCACATTGGCGTTCCTTTTTATAGCGTGGGGTCTTAAAAAATGCATATATATATATATATATATATATATTATCATTGCTACTGATAGTTTTCTTTCATTCCTATGCTTTACACTCATTTACTGATAGCATTTTCCTGAATTTGTGAATATTTGCCCTCCTTCTTTTTCCTATCTCCATGAAAAGGGAGTGAAAATTTTTAAACTTTTACGATTTTGTTTCCTAAGGGGGAATTTTAATTTTAAAATAACTTGAAGATTATATATATATATATATATATATTTGTCTGTGTGTGTATTATGACATATATACTATCAATTTTTTTTTAGAGGATAAATAGTTTCATAGCCTTGACATATTGTTCTGAAGATGAATGCAGTTAATATAGTCATCAAGCGAGTCAGGAATATCCTGAGTATACCACCCATCTCCGAGTCGGAAGCTAGCCGGATCATCTTTTTTGTGTTCGCTAATAGCGTTTCTCTGTCGATTTGGTATACCAACGTGTGGGCACCCTTTATCTTCACGTGCTTCGGAGAAAGTAACTTCTTGGTAGGGCTGATGACGGCAATCAACGGCGTTTCTCAGATGTTGACGGCCATCGTGAGCGGGTACGTCGCCGATAAGGTGTGGGGGCCATCTCGGACCCTGCAGGTTGCTCAGATGATAGGCGTTATCTCGCTCATTGCTGTTTTTATCGGCATCTGGTCGATGAATATCTACATAATCGGATTTACTCAGTGTTTGGAAGGCATCTACATGGGCTTCAACTTTACCAGTGTTGAGTCTGTCTTCGCACAGTGCCTGCGTACGGGTGAACGGGATTGGCTTTATAGCGTGAAGTTCAGCCTCGAGGCCTCGGGGCCAATTGCCGGGATTTGCTTGACGATCATCCTTTTCGCTTGTATAGGCAATACATGGGATCTAAAGACGCTGCAGTGGGTGATGGCTAGCGGTTTATGCCTGAACGTCATATCCCAGCTAACGTTTTTATGTACCTTTAAGCCGCTTCCTTACAATTTTGGCAAACGTACCGCGCAGGCGGGGGTCGACATTGCGCTCAATGATAATGGAGTCGACAAAGAAGATGCGAAGACGCTTGAGCGTGGGCAGGGTGGCGATCATCAGGGGAGGGGCGAAGGCACCTTGGCCAGGCGAGAGTGCTGTGGGGAGGAGGACGCGCGTGTTGTCGTGGACCCGTATGAGGTCCCCATCGAGATTACCTCCAATCAGCCCTCCTTTCACGCGTGTCTGAGTTCGAGCGAAGGTGGCGATATCCATCAAAGCCTAGTGGGCTCTCGCGCGGCGTTGGATTCTGCTCCGTTCGGCTTCGACGGAGTGGTAGGCGTGGGGTCGCGTAATGGGTCATTTTACCCAGTCTCTTTCCCTAGCATCTGTCAGAGGGATGAGACCGAAAAGGACGACAGCCCACCAAATTTAACCCAACGGTTGTGGACTCAAGACAAAAGCAGTGAAATTTTGCCCCCAGATTTCAAAGACAATGAAAAGGAAGGCAAAGATAAGTTTCAGTCGAGCCCTGCGCGAAGGCTATGCTACGTCGACATCGAGGCAGAGAAGGCGACGGGGTGGCGTAAGAAGATTATGCTGTGGATTCCTCTCAAATATTACCCCTACATTTTGGTCGCTTTCGACGTCATCAGTATCTTTGGCAGCGGGATGACGGTGCAGTACTTTACCCTGTTCATGATGAAGATCTATGATGTTAGCCCCCTCGAGATGGCGACGATTAACCTCTTCAACGCAATTATCGTGATGGGGCTGGGGATAGTGAACGGGGTGGTCGCGCAGCGCTACGGCCGTGTGCGGACGATTCTACCCCCCAAACTGATCGGTGCTATGATTTTGCTCTGGATGGCGCTCGCTCGCGGGACGAAGTACGCGCCCAAGGTGTTGATGTGCATCGCCTATGTCGTTCGAGGGGCGTTAATGAATTGCTCCGCGGGTCTCTCGCGGGCGCTGGTGATGGACATCATCCCGGAGCATCGCCGCGGGCGTTGGAATGCGATCGAATCGATTCAAAACATGGGGTGGTCGGGCACCGCCTTCCTCGGGGGGTTTCTCGCCGATAGCTGGGGCTATGGCGGGGCCTTTATCGTGACCTTTTGCTTTCACATCACGAGCTGCATGCTGCTGCTGCCGCTGACGGTGCGCAATGATACGCGGCTGCCGGTGCTTGTCGACGCCGAAGACGCGATGCGGAATGGGGGCGCGGTGAGAAAAGCAAATCGAAACGCGACGGTGACCGGGGATAAACCGTGGGATGGCGATTTTAACTGTGAAAAACGTTTTTCCGCCCAAGGTAGGGTGCTTAACAGGGCAAATGATATCGCATCAAACGGCTAAGAGTTCTCACGCGGTGCTGCTGCGTGATAACGTTTCATGGGATGCTTAGATTTCGAATGCATCCAATCTCTATAATTAATCGATCACAAATGCCACCAAAATGATGCAGGGATGCCTTACCTTTTATTTGTCTGATATCCAAGTAAAAAAAACCTCTAGTCTGAGCGAAATTTCTATTTTCCCGATATGTTTCCTTGATGAAATTTGGTTTTTAAGTCTTTTTATTTAGTTCGTAATCGACAATTTTTGATATAGGTGAGCGCTTGAGATTGAGGTTTCATTTTTTTTAATGGTTCTGTTTTTTTGAAATCCTAAATTTCCTCTTTTTGGGTGTATGATATATAGCTCTTGAAGATTGGTTCTACTACCTCTTTGAAATCCTTTAGTAAGGGTACTTGCAGGAATTCTGTTTCTATACCTCTGCATTGGTGTATGGTAGATCCTTGTTCTTTGCTCTCCCCATTCCAGGTTGTTCGATTGGCGATATGTTAATGAATTGTGTAGCTTACAGAACTTTGAGGAAGGTATAGCACCACTAGGGTTGAGTTATCGCTATACGCTTTTGCAGATTATAGCTTAATCATCTCCGGTTGTACTCCTGACGAGGTTTGGGAAAAGGTTCTTTTTTTTTCGAGATAACTAATTAATGGTATTTAGAACCCAATGTTCTTTTTTTTCTTAATCTTGTTGTATCTTTTTATACCTTTTCATTGCTTTTCCGTAACCAGAGGTGATTAAAGTATTTACCTGTTGAGTTGCATTTCTTAGACAACTTCGTGTACAAAGTTAAAGTGCCAGAGAAATGCTAGCGAATAATTTCTATATAGGTAACCAATTCTTAACACTAAAATGTTGATCACAAAAGATGTATGCATTTTCCACACTACCATTAGCACTTTATTTTGGCACCGAACTTCATTTATTTTGGGCACCTATTCCACTTAAAAATAAAGAGTAAAAGCGGAAAAAATGAGGTTTAAATATTAAATTCAAATAATTACCATCTGAAAATCCAGCCTTCAAAAGTTAATTCATATTTTGCTTAAATTTATACACGAATGGTAAAATATAGTAATTAGAGCCTGGAAATATTCTAATGTGAAGAAGGAAAACAATACTAGCTCCGTTTCTATTAGTTTGTTAACAAGCAACATAAAAATAGCTGATAGGAATTTACGTATTCTTTACGGAGCCTTGGTGATAGTTTATTTTTAGAAATTGTTTTTGGGTAATTTATTGTGGTAACTCTTTCCTCCTGCTTGCTATATATTCGTTCTCTTATGTGTCCTTCAAATACTTGGTTTTAGGAAAAACGTGTAGCCTTTGTTTAATCTTCCAAAAAGTGGCAAAGCAGCAATATATCGTATATACACAGATTATTAGTATATGAACACAAATAAATAAATCAATAAATATTTTTTCCATATAAATATCAGTATATATTTATTTATTTTTATATATTGAACTAGTCTGTTCGATTCCTTATAATATTTCCCCCTTGTTGTCTTGTATTACCCCCTTTTTACCCTACAAGTGAAGTAATGGTGTACGACCACGGCAAAGGGCTCCCCATCTCGCGGCTTATTTTGCTTTGCCTTGTGCTCTGCGTTTGCTTTAACGCGCAGGAGACGGCTGGTCGCGGCGATGTGTTTCTCCCGTGTACGCGGCGGCAGCGCCGCCTGCACGTCGGCCGCCTCGAGCCCAGCATGGATGACCCTGATAGGGGTGTCGTTTTGGTATCGGTCACCGAGGAGCTCTCGCTTTTTCTCCCTCTTAAACAGGGCTCCGTTGACTCTGCTGCCCTCGAAAATCTCGTGTTTGATGGCAGCTTCGATTCGCTTTGGTTTTACGTCCTTTTAAACCGCGGGTTTGAGGATCTGGAGTGGGCGGCGTGCAGCGGGCAGTGGCGGCCGGAGTGGTCTGCCCCGCTTCCGTACGATGATACCGATCGTTTTTTTGCACAGAAGGAAACCCTTACTACCACGGAAGAGGGCTCCGATAGCCCCGATGTTCCCTATGAACACACATTTGAGTATATGCGATATATCTTATCTCACCATGGCTTCTGCTCTTCCTCGAGCTTTTCTTTTTGTGCGCACAGCAGCGTGGAGAGCCCTAGCGATCAATTTCAGTGGGCAGCGAAGTTCATGTCGGCGCTCTTATCCTCCTCATTGGGTTGGACTGACAAGACGCCACGGCATATCCGTCCATGCGGTACAATTTACCAACGTTCGTCAAATTCCACACGATTTCTGACAAACACGAGAGGTTTTGAGAATCAAAGTAGTAGCTGGTGTTCTTATCATCAGGTTTACAATGACTTGGTCTGCTCTCAGCACGTGAATTCCTTACTAAACGGTGGACGTCGCATTGATAAGGGACAGAATGGTTTACCAGAAGGAATTTTCAGCGCAGTCTTACCTTCGCTTAAAGAATTTTTCTCAGCACCCTTTTCTCATGTGCACTTTCGTGCAAAACAGGTGTTGCGGGCCGACAACGCAGAGGGGTCTGGGGAGTTAGAGCTGCGCGTTCAAACTAGAATGTCTCTCGTCTTTACAAATGCGAGTTTAATCGATCGGATGGCTAAGCATTGGGCTAATACATTGAAAACTTACGCTGAAGGAGGGGATCTCCGCATCTATGTCGGACGCGGTGGGATACCAGATCCGCTACGCATGGCGCTCCCTATCAAGCGTGATCAACTGAGGTGTGTTCTTCCTTTTTACCAACGAGCGATGAAGTCTGCGGTAGCGCTTTCTGAAGCCCATGATACGTCGCCAAAAGAGGAGGAAGGTACACTGGAAATGGTAAAGCACCTAAGACAACCTGAGGTGAAATACAGCCTCCGACCTATTGGCAAAGATCACGGCTATTTGGTAGTGACACTGCAACCTTCGCTGCTTCTTTCGGCATGTGAAATATCAGGGCAATTTAGCAAGGTTCTCTTTGACAAGCTCGATCCTGTGCATATGCCCTTTAAGGAAGGCGATGTTGTGTACTCGTTAGTGTTTTTCCCACTTCACCTCGTACGGCCTCGTTTGTATGATATGGAGTCACTGTCTGGGTCTACGGAGGTGGAAAATTACATGACGGATGTAAGCACCAACACCCTTACGGTGTTGCTCAAGACCAAGATCACCGCTCTCCACGTCGATGTTTATCGCTTCCTTCTCGAACGGGCAGTGCAACGAACGCAGGACTGTCAGAATTGGGAGGATGGGGAGTTATCGGAGTTGAGGGGGTTGCTATTGGCGCGCTTTCAGTTTTACAACGGTTGGACAGGGTTGAAGGAGATGCCACGGAATGCGAACAGCTATCGCGTTATTCCTGAGCCCATCGTCTTTATCGAGCGCGAAGTCAAGCGGGCGGAGGCGAAGGACGGCGCCACACCGTGCTCTGTGGTTTGCCAACGCGAGAACCTATTTTCCGAAGTCACCCACATAGACACCCTCTTGGGGCTTCTGCAGGTGCTACGAAGACCTTCCCCGAATTCCGACTATACGAACGCACCCAGCTTGGATAATGGCTCCGTCATCCCGCCGCCGAGGGCTGATAGTACCTGCCGCTGCCAGTACGGCGTCCGCGCGGCGCCCGCGTCCGGTGCATTTGTACCTGAGCCGGATGCGTCAATGATGTTTAATTTCGTTGTTCTGGGATTGCTCTTCTCTTCTGTCGCAGCGGTTTTGCTGACAAAGGTAACAAGTAGGTTAATGTACCCCGATTTGTTTTTAAAGTATCACGTTCACGAACTAGAAAAGGGTGAAATCGATGGGCACTCTAATAAATCTGATGTACTTGTGAAAAAAAATCAGTAGCTCACTAGCACTGCAACACTAATAACAACACGAAGGTGTATCTTTGAAGTGGCACGGCATGGCGTATCCGTGATATTCTCACCATTGCGTTTCAATTTTATGAACTCTACGGTAGCACTTTCTTTTCCCCTATCCGGTTATTTCTCCCCACTTCTTCTACATTGCAAGTTTTTTCAAATTTCCAAAAAAGATCAATCGTCCTCATTTTTTTTTTTTAACGTTCGTTATTTTTTTCCGACTCCAATAGTCCACAAGGAAGTACACTATTTTACGGAAAACCCAACCCGCGCCTTTCCCCCTCCCCCTCTCCATCTCCAATGAGCCGGGTGATCCCCAGTTACTCCCTGTGCGACTGCACGATGGCCGTCGATAACGCGGCCAACATCCTCAACGGCTTCCCCGCGCACCTCGCCACGAAGGACGCGACGCGGGCCCGCGCCGGGGCCCCGCCCGCGCGCCCGCCGTCGGGGGCCCGCTCCGTCACCGTCTCCCGCCACGACCCCTACCGCCTCCGCCTCCTGCGCAGCCCCTGCGCCCCGCTGGACGGCTTCCTCGCGTCCTACTCGGACGGGGAGGCGGTGCCGCCGCTGGCCCTCGTCCCGGCGCCCTCCCCCCTCTCCCCCCTCCCCTCCGCCGCGTCGTCCGGGGGCGCGGAGGGCTGGCGGCCCGCCCCGGAGGCCCCCGCGCACGGCCGCGTCCTCCGCTTCACCGTCGACCGCTCCAACGGGCGCCCCGTCCCGGTCGCGAAAATCGCGTGACGGCGACCGCCCCGGCCTGACCTGACACGGGCGCGTGTGTGCGTGTGTGTGTGTGCGTGTACGCGGTCTCCCCCTACGTGTGGGGGTCCTTACCAGCCTAATCAGCGAGCATACGGTTCCCGGAGCAGGGTCTATATACACACAGATCCCACAAAGGCGTTCAATGTATGCATTGGGCTTCTTTTTTTTTTGGTTTGTTTAATCTTCATTTAATCCAATTTATCCGTTTAACGATTGGATGTACAGGGGTGGGGGAGGAGGTGCATATCTATATCTATATCTATATCGATAGGTCGATGGGTATTCTAGCGGTAAACATTAATGTTCTACGTAGAGGGGAGCAAGACTGCAAGTATGCATAGGCGTGTGCAGTTGCCAGTTGATTATATACCAACATAAAACAATTCACCCTGGTGCTCTTCCTTTTGCGTTAATTTTGGTTTTGTTTAACATTTTTTCTTATAAAGGCTTTACCTTCTAGTTGAAAAGGAATCTTTGCTCCAGAAATATCCAAAGGTTTTTTAACGGTTTGACTCAAAACGGATAGTAGCAGTGGTTTTAGTTTCCTCTATCTGTCTGCGTGTGGTGTGTGTGTGTGTGTGTGAAGCGTTCCTTGTTTTTAAATGTTTTTTCTCCCCCCCCCCCCCCCCCCCCCCCCGCCTCTACTCGCTTAAAATTTTCTCTGAACTTTAGTGTTTGATACAGCGTGTTCTTTTACACGTTGTTACTTTTTTCCTCTCTTTGATGCGTCTTTAAAATTGTGATCTCACACGGGAAAGATTTGAAGAAGCCAAGAATCGAGAGAAGAGGTTTAAACAAGAGGCATCTTTATTTTCTTTATTCATGCTTTATATATTATAAGTATGGGGCGATGACTAGCTAGAGCTGAATTATTTTCCATAAATTTATCCCTCTCTATCTTTCATTATTATTCAAGTGAAGCGCGTTAAAGAAATGGTTCTTGGAAATAATGGCGAACTAAGAAGGGAGGGGGGGGGGGGGGACTGTTTACTGATTAATCGCATAAATACTGCATAATAGCTGACAACCTAGTCCATTCTTTTGTCTTTTATCCTTAGTAGTCGTAAAAAATAGCGAGTCTGGGAAACATATTCTATTTTTACTGTCGAATCAGAATGTACTGTTTTTAGTACGCTCAATGCTTCGAAGGTGCTAATGCAAAAAAGGAATGAACGGAATTTCTTTTCTATTTTTTTTCGAATATTCGCGTCGCCATATGTCTAGTACTTTCTCATGGACTGAGTTGACAGAATTATCTGGACAAAGGTTCGCAGTAGCTTAGCATTGTTTTAATATTTTGATATTTCCCCCTTTTTACTAGTTATCAAAATTTTTAATAGGATTTCTTTCTTCTCTGCCCCCCCCCCGTTTTTTGGACAAAATATAGTTTTGTCCATTTCTATAAACTTCTCGCTTTCCGGATTTATGGTGATTATAAAAACGAAAGTACATTGTTGTTTGCGTATGAAAAATGCTTTTAAGCAAAAGAGGATTAAAGTAAGGCGAAACTGAGGAATTACTGCAGCTTGTACATCATTATCTTTTTCTCTAAAATGTACATATAAATATATCTATATCTATATCTATATAAGTATGCTTGCATGGATATTTAAAATATATTTTCAGACCTGTTACTGTTGATTTCTACTTATATATACATATACGAGTTTCTCTATATACCCTTTGTTATGTCTCACTTTTCACAAACTATCTTTTGGTGATGCATAAAGTGATATTAGCTTAATGGTTTTCTCTCATTCACTAAACATGTGAATTTGCAGTAAAAGATGTATACAAAAGATCTACTATTTTTCTACATGATCCTTACTGCAACAGAAAACTACGATTCTTTCTGAGAAGCTTTTCCCCTAGGTGACAGGGGGGAAAATACACACAGACGGAGGATGTCAGATATTTAACAAGCTCATCTGAACTCATTTTTTTCTTAAATTTGATTTTTTTTTTATTACTTATTTATTCTTTTTTCTTTTCAGGAAAGAAGGAAGTATGGCAAAGGCAGCTGCATTAAGGGAAATAGGGTTTTCGTAGTAGTGCGTTTCGACATCCCTTATTTTAATTTGGGTTCCTTTCTTTTTCCGTTGTCCCTTTTCTGTAACTTTTCAATTCACAGAAACTTATAATGAATTTATAAAAAAATTAAAAGCCTATCTACAATAGATGGTTCTATATAGATGCTATTGTTTTCCTTGAATTCATCCCACAATATAGCATTTACATAATCCTTTTTACTGTAAATAGGCTAAAGTGAGGAAAATATAGGCATTCACTTTTTTTTTTTGCTTATTGCATACGTTCAAGCATTTAATTCACATAAACAAATTAAAAATGCAAGCCGAAGGGGAAAATGTATGTTTAGAGGAAAGGTTTTCTCAAGTATTCCCGTAACTTTCTGCCGTTTTATAAAATCATTACTTAAAAAAAATCATCTTTTTTTTTTTTTAACGATTTTGAGAAGAAAAAGAGAATACTTTGGTGATGCCATTGTTTATCACTGTTGGTGCCTAGTGTATACATATATTTCATGACTCATACTGAATATATCTATGTAAACAGCGTACAGGTGGATCTTAGTGTTCAAACCTTGGCTTTGCGGCTTTTAAGGAACGATAACCAAAGTGCTAATAAATTTGGATGAAATCATCAACTTATATAAGGTATATCGATCCCCAATTTAAGTCCTTTTTTTCTGCATGTCCTTCCGATTGATAAGGACTGCATTGATTTTTTGTAGCAAATCGGAAAAGCGATATTTTGCTACATTTTTTATACATAAAATGGTAATAGCAATAACTTGATTGAAAAAATAAAAATAAGGTAGCGAAATAAAATATTATGGTATCGATAGTCAATATGGATTATTCTTGCTTCAAAATAATGATGGGGGTCATTATGAGTCCCATCTCTTCGAATTTAGGGGAGTTTTTTTAATAAGGATTATCCTTATATGCTTTTGTCTTCATTTTCGAGCTCTAAGACTTGTAAGGTTTTTAAAATTAAGACATAAAAATGATACACGCTTGTACTTGCTTTATGATTATCTGCATGTTGTTAGTTTATAAATACCTTGATTATCTGTTTTTCTTTTATCTTCTCCTTTTCATCTAAGCTATAGGAACATCTTAAAGAAACACTTCGGAAAAGTTCTAAACTAGAGTATAAAAAAAAAAGAAGGGTTCAACTAATAAACGCGTTCAATGCCAGCACCTCGCCCTGAGTTCGAAAATCCACCCGATATATATTATAATAGTGACGAGGCCAGACGTTATCATGTGAGCAATCGCATTCAAACAATCCAGCGTGCGATGACGCTGCGGGCGTTGGAGCTGATGGGAATTCAAGCCGCCGTTTCGCGTGCGCAGGCGGAGGGCCGTGCGACGCCCTGCGCGACGCTGCTGCTCGACATTGGGTGCGGGACGGGAATTAGCGGCGAGGTGCTCACCGAGAAAGGACATGCCTGGTGCGGCCTGGATATTAGCCGAGATATGCTAATGATTGCGAAAAGGAACGAACTGCACACATACGGGCTTTTGCCGAACGCCAGCGCTGCGAACGGGCAGAAATCTGGGATGGAGTTTAGCGGGAGCGCCACTCGTGTTGATACCAGCAACGTGAAATGGGGACTCATCACTGAGGACGAAGAAGAGGAGGAGGAGGAGGACGACGATCCCGAAGCCACTGTCGACGGTGGCGGCAAAGGGGATGCTATATCACCGGCGCCCTTGATAGTCGAACTGATTCAAAACGATATCGGGCAGGGCATTCCTTTTCGCCCCGGAAGCTTTGACGGGTGTGTTTCCATCTCCGTCTTGCAATGGTTATGCCATAGCACAAGGAAGGGTGAGGTTCCACAGCGGCGACTCATGGCCTTTTTTCAAAGCCTCTACAACACCCTCCGACGTGGTGCGAAGGCAGTTTTTCAGTATTACCCGAGCAATCCTGAACAGACGCACATGATTACACAGGTGGCTATGAAGTGTGGCTTTGCCGGGGGTGTCGTCGTCGACTACCCCCACTCCAGCAAGGCGAAGAAATTCTATCTCGTGCTTCAGGCCGGGCAGGTTGTCGGCGGATTCGTACCCCCCTCACCCCTTACAGACGATGTTGAAAATGAAAACTCCGAGGACTTTAGCAACGACAACAGTAGTGATGAGGACAGTGAAGGCTCCGAGGAGGGGCTCGAGCAGCGTGATCGTGTACAGGTAGGCGGGCGCGATTCTAAACGAGCTAAACGGGAGCGTCCCTCCTCATCACGTGATCGGAAACGTAGAAGGGATAATCGGCCGGTAACCGGTTCCCGAGACTGGGTTCTACTCAAAAAAGAGGAACGACGTAGTCGTGGGCTACATGTCACCGCGGACAGCAAGTACACCATGCGTCGGCGAAAACCTCGTTTTTAGGCTTTCTCGCCAAGTTCACATGCTGTGTTCTAATTACTCCAAATCCCATCCCTGAACTTTTTTTTTTTTGACGGGGGGGGCACCGCTCTTATGTTTGGAATGAGCGAAACCTTCTTTTCTTATTAACTGAGGAGGCTCTATAGAATGGGCCATTCGTGTAAGATAATTATTAAAAATGCGATTTGCCTTCAATGATTAGCCTAAGGCTACGTATTGCTAAATAATTACAGGCAGCGCTTAATCCTCTTTTGAGCTTCATGAAAGAACTATGCAGTCCACGATGGAAAAAAATATTTAACTTTACCTCTTCTCTCTCTCTTTCCCCTCATTTTTAATTGAAGGTATCTAATTTTTATTGGCCGTCATACCTCATATTTTCTGTTTCCTTTTTTTAGCCTTGAAATTTTTTCTTTTGAGGTAAAGAAGGAAACAGAAGCACAATGGAGGATGTCGATGACTCTATTAACTGGGTAACGCCGGAGCCTGCACAGAAGAAGATTTCCATGTTGCTGAACCTCGATGATTTTAAGCGAAAGGTCGCTGATGACCCCGCAAATCTATGCTGTGTGATAGTAACCTCTACTCTTTGCCGACATAGCGGCATAAAAAAAATACCCTATCCGAAGCATTTTTCCGACGAGGAAAGACTCGATGAGGACGATTCCGATCATGAGTCTCAGGAAGATGAGGACTCGGATGACGATGTAGATGGCAATTCTCAAGGTTCCTTCTTTGACCAAATCAAAACGAATTTAGTCCTGTCTGAGCAGGACCTACAGAAGCGGCGTCACGTGCGCTTTTTTCACGTGTGTGCGTGTATGAAAGAGGAAATGGATATTCGTCGACTCATAGCGGTATCCCCCCTCTTTAAGATGACTGGCCGCGCGCCAACCGAGCAGGAACGTGCTTCACTTCACAACCTAGCGCACAAACAGCTGATTGAATTGCTTCACTTTTTAGAGGTGTACAGCACGCCAAGTATGCTTTTCTTTGTACGCGGTGAAAGGATTCGGTACCCGAGCAAGGAGGAAGCTAACGCGGGAACAATTGGAAGGAGCACAAATTTGAAAGGTCGCTTGTACCCGCGCGACCTTTTGGTGGCTACGGGGAGGAACTACGTTAAGTGGAAATACGTCTTTCGGAATGCGGTGGCAATTCGCAATCAGATTTTAAAAGACTACGACGCTGAGATGCGCGAAATCGCAAAACAGGAGCGCAAGGAAGCGCGCCGTAGAAGGATATTAGAGCGTAAAAATGCCAGAGGGAAAGAAGAGGAATCTGAAGAATTTGACGATAATTCCGGGGACGGATACTAGCGGGAGAGTGTTTTTTCGAGTGTATACGCTTCTTTGACATTATGTATATAAAAATTTTCTGTTTGCTGTTATTTACAAATGACGCGTCCATGTAAGCGTCTCCCCCACGCATAAACATCATGACCAACAAAGCATAACACACATCCAAAGAATAGTCGCTAAACCATGGTGAGTTTTACCCTTGTCATGCTTCGGGGTGATAGGGTATATGCGTACTCTCGAAACCCAACACGCGACCCTCCTCCTTCACCTTTTCGCTTTGCTTTTAACAAGTGCTTCGTATCGATATGAACGCATACGTGCGCGTAGCATCTGGGTGCGCATTCATTAGAAGGGATATCGATTGACGAACAGGACCTGCCCTGGAGGGCATCCCATTCTGCCACTCGCCGAGCCCGCCGGCGCTCCCGACGTCCGTTGCACGAGGGCAGGCGTGATGCCCGCGCCGGCACTCACGGCCGTCCGTCGGCAGTTCTCCGCGCCGGAGCAGGACGTGCGGGGCCTCGGCCGGCGGGCGGGGCCCCGCGCGCAGCCCGCGTCGTGCGGCGGCCCCCCGAG
>MJCC01000005.1:334123-381030 GCA_001766655.1 Phytomonas francai
ACGCGGCGGGGCGCGGAGGGCACCGCGCACACCGGATGAGGTTTCAACCGAGGCCCTAAAATTGAGCCCCCATCATGAGAAAGAATCGGTTAGGGATAGCACACCCCCGAGTCGATACGTAAATTGTAGTAACCTCGATCCTCCAACCTCTTCCCATGCACTGCGAGGTTGTGATTTTCGGACGGGCAGGCAAGAACGTCGGAATGACAAGGTCGTTGTTCTGTCATTAGGTCCCATCTCTCAAATTATTCGCAAGCATGAAACCTAACTCTTTTTTCTTTTTTTTAGGGATTCCAGGAAGATTGAAAGAGCTTGACGAGCCTTTGCATGTACATTGTGCACGCACATTCACGGATACTTCTTCGATCCCCTTTGCTTGCCCCTTAGCACTATGAAGGGAAATCATGTATCAAGTACTTTGATCAAAAGTTAAAGGCAATTGTGAATTGTATAGTTACGACGAAGGGCGCAGCACTTTTAGGATACCTATTCATACTTATAGATATATATGGTTGTATACATTTTTTTAGACTATTGCATATATGGTGTAGGATAAGGAAACAACTGTGCGTCCAAGTATAGTGATTTCCTTGGAATTCAGAGTGACATCTTGGGTAGGTATGGAAAAGCATAAAGAAAAAAAGAGAGTAGATATGTGTGTTAGCCATTCACGGCAAGCTGCTTGTATCTACTGCATGCGTTCTTTTAACTTATTTCCAGGTGTGAAAGAAAGTAAACTGCATCATATCTGAAGGAGATTGGATGCCATTCGACACATTAAAGCAAATCTAACATTAATCAAGCTTCGTTGTTTGATTTTCACCATTTTACGAGCATTTTCGTTTCCATTACACTTTCTTAGGTCTCGCACATTGCATCCGGTGCTTTCATTCTATATGGGTGAGATTGATAGCAATCGGGGAGATCCTAACAAACAACAAGAGCACCCATTCCCGATAGACGTTCCCTTTTTTTATTTCTATAAACAGACGATATTCCCACATGCATGTGGGAAATACATTGAGTTTATATCTTAATTTATTACTGGATACTACAATTTGTCTAATGGTGACGTTGATTTGACGAAGATCTTAACCGGTGGTGCCGATGTGACTAGATTATGTGAGAGTGCAAGTAAAATTTTAGGTGCTGAGCCAGTTGTTTTGGGCATTGATGTGCGCGCTGAGGAGAACTTGGTTATTCTTGGTGATATTCATGTCCAGTTCAATGATTTGCTTCATAATATGCTGGGGGTCGACCTCTCGAGGCATCTTTTTGAAGGTACCAGAAGGGTCCCACCCCATCCCCATCCGTCGAGTATAGACAGATACTGTGATTCTTGGTACTCAAGGGGAAACATTGATGAGGAGGCATTCGCCCTTGGCATCGAAAACACAGGCGGGGAAAAAGCGCTTGAGGGAAATCTATGCAATGCCACAGAACCCCTCATTCTCTTGGAGGCTTCTAGTGCTGGATTCGATGGCAACCCCACCCGACGGACGACCGACCGTGTGCCTTCAGCAGCTTCATCAGTTCTAGCAGGTAATGCTGACCAAGCTGTTAAGTTTCTCTTCCTGGGGGACTATGTCGACCGCGGTTCACGCAGCGTTGAGGTCGTTCTTCTCCTGTTTGCGCTCAAAATCGAGTATCTCAATCACATTTTCCTTCGACGTGGCAATCATGAGGCAACACAGACAAGTCGAATATACGGTTTCCTTGACGAATGCCGGGCAAAATTTTCGTTCCTTAAAGATCTCTACGGCCACGCCTTCAAGAAGAAGACTTGCAAACCTTCTTATCCCGAGTCTGAGAAAGCCCACCAGGGCGGCTTCTTGGACGAATTTAATAAATTCCGTCAATAGAATCCGCGCATCGATGACGGGGCTGCCTCAAGCGTCTTCGGGAGGAGTGCCAAAGGTGGCAGCGCTCGCTTTGAAGAAGGGGATCATGCGATAAAAATTTGTCTCTCCTTCAACAAGATGTTTTGTTGGCTGCCCCTGGTGGCAGTGGTACGGTGCGGCGCGGGGTACTTTTTCCGCACACACGGCGGGCTCAGCTCACACACGAAGCACATTGGGGTCCCCCAGAAGCCATACCGGCAGGTCTACGGCCTCCAGCGCAACCCCACCACCAGGCTCGACAACCTCTGGCACCCCACGGCAGCCCGCAGTCGTCCGCGCGCACGCGCGACAGCAGCCTTTCCAGCTTTCCCGACTATAGCGAAGAGGAAAGCATGAGTATCATCGATGGACTTCTCTGGTCGGATTCCGTGGAGGATATCGTGGGATTCGCACGCAATCGGCGCGACTGCGGCTGTTACTTCGGCGCAGACGTCCTAGAGGCGTTCCTCCAGCTTAATTATGGAGACCCCTATGCGTTTACCATTCCCAATCCTCTCCCTCCGCCGATTCTTGGCGGTGTTTCAGTGGATTTTCAGATGGTAGCTCCACTGTTTCACTTCCTCGTGTGCGCGCATGAGTGTGTATCGAAGGGTTACAAGTGGTCTTGTGGTGGTAAGGTTTTGACTATTTTCTCTGCTCTGAATTATTGTGGCGTGGAAAATATCGGCGCCATCGCCATCCTGTGCGGTGATATTCACAGCATTTCCAAATGAACGATGAGGGATGCAATTTCTGTGGAATTCAAGGTATACAAAAGCTTTACGTGCAAGGATCCGTCAGCGCCACCAGTCGCTGGTCTTGGTGGAACCGCCTTACTAGATTCATGTGTAAATGGGGGCTTGAGCTGCGGTACATCAGGAGCCTTAAAAGGCAAGTGCATGAGTAGTGGCAGCGCGATGGCTTCCCCGCAGAATATAAAACAATTGTCAGCCAAAATCATTCGAAATCCTATCTTTGAAGATTATTGTGAATGCGATGATGACTGCGAGAACTACAAACAGTGAGCAAAAGAGATAACGAGTGCGAAAAGCGATTACCACGTGCTGAATACAAGTGCATACAATTCACGTGCGCACACACATATATTTATAATGAAATCTTTCTAGTATAGCCCCTCCTGCTTCCGATTTTTTTTCCAAGAAGATTGTGGTATACTTTTTATTTTAATAATTGTTATATTTATATGTAATGGAAAGCACTGTGAAGATGTTAAGTCTTTCACAATTGGAGTAAAAAAGAAACTCCTTGATCATGTGGAATGGACGTCGACTCCGGAGCATGTTTACTGATGAAAGCTCGAGAAAGAAGTGTAATCTCTAGCTGTTTTGTTGAAAGCGATGATAAGAATTTGTAGAGATATTGATATTTTATGTTTATTCAATGCTCTCCTTTGTACCTTTCTTTTTTTTGAATGACCTTTCTGTACAAAAGTAACTTCGTGATTGTCTCAACGACAAGCAAGGGAAAGATGGTCGCAGCAGGTGTCAGCAAGAAGGGCAAAAGCCTTCGCATCGGTAAGCGGAAGGGCGCGACCCTCCGCGACGTCAGCGCCTGGCACTGGATCAAGGCGGCCGCGCGGCACTTCAAGCGCGAGGGCACCCTCTTCGTCCCGTCCTGCACGGAACTCGTAAAGACGTCGAGCGGGCGTGAGCGGGCCCCGCAGAACCCGGACTGGTACTACATCCGCTGCGCCGCCGTCCTGCGCGCGATTTACCTCCGGCCCGGGGTCGGCTACGGCGGCCTCAGCAAGCGCTTCTCGAGCAAGAAGAACAACGGGAGCCGGCCGGAGCACATGGTGCGCGCCGCCACCGGCCTCCTCCACTGGTCCTGCAAGTCCCTCGCCAAGCTCGGCCTCGTGACCGGCGGAAAGTCCTTCGGGCAGTGCCTCACGAAGAAGGGCCGCATGTTCGCCGACTCGCTCGCCTTCAAGGTGCAGGTTCGCAAGTTTAACAGCAAGGAATAAGGGAAGGGGGAAAGGAAGAACATAAAAGGAAACATTATTGTGGGGAATGTTGTTATGTAGCGCGTACTCTATGATGACTTTCCTTTCCAGTGTATTTACCCTGCCATTTTTTTAAAATTCTTTGCCTTTTTTTTGCTGTTGATGTGACGAAGTTACAGTTATTTGTTCTTTATGGCTTACGCAAGATTTACTAATGTACGGATGAGGGTTTGCGTGGTTTATGCCCCCTCCAAATGATCTTTCCTCAATTACATTTTCTTCTCATATCATTCCTTCACCTCTCATTATTTTTTCCCTGTCATTTTCTTTTTCCTTCACTTGAATTCGAGTATCAAAAAAAAAAAAAACCCGGTAGTCTTGCGCATCGCTCGACTTCACTCCCACATACGTATTATACTATTTTATTGAGAATTCCATAAATGCCCGAACCTATTGATTTCGACCTAACTCTTTTTCTGAAAGAGACACAGCTTCAGCACGGTTTGAGGGCAGACGACTATGCGCGCTACCACCACTATGTTACCAGGCGCCTGGCCACGCTCCGGCGGCAGCTCGGCCTCTCCAACGATAAGAAGAAATTTTTAAAAAAGGAGGTGACAGTTCACAACGCGACTGATCCTCGCCATTTGATGATTCTGGCGCTTTATGCGGATCGCTGCTGGGCATCCGCGGAGTCTCTGCGCGAGCAACGGCAGTCCTTCATCGAATCGCCGTCCAAGATGAGCAAACCCAGCGGTGGCATTCCGCCCTCCGACCAGTACCGCAAGCGGCTCAACAAGTCCGTCGTCTGGGCCGAGAAGCTGCACGCGATCAGCCAAGGCGTCGCCTCGGTGCAGCTGCAGGCGGAGTGCGCGGCGTACCTGCAGGAGGCCGTCGGCCGCGCGGCCTCCGCGCGCGGGGACTTCGCGGCCGCCAAGCGCGCCTTCGCGGTCGCGCACGGGCTGCACCTCGGCCTCCTGCGCGACCGTCCCGAGGGGGCGGGGGAAGGGGAGGGGGGCCGCGTGCGCGCGCTCAAAGTGGGCGAGATGGAGGACCGCGTCGTGCACAGCATGCAGCAGCTGGGCGAGGACGTGGCGGGGTGGAGGGGGGGGGGGCTCGCCCCCGGCGGCCGCGACGAGGCCGCGACGCGGCTGCGCTGGAACGGGCGGGAGCTGCGCGTGACGACGCCCCGCGTCCGCGACGCCCTGCGCGAGGCCCACCGCGTCGCCATCGAGCCCGCGCAGGCGCGGCTGCTCGAGGCCGACGGCGTCGTCCCGGTCGGGCAGGCGCACAAGCTGCTGGAGCTGATGGACCGCCGCATGGGCGCGTACAACGACGCGCTCGGCCACGCCCAGCAGGCGCACCGCGGCGCCCCCGAGGACAGCCCCTCGAGGACCGAGCTCCAACTCGTCGTGCACTACCTCCTTTACGAGGTCGCGCAGAGCTCGATGCAGCGATCGCTTTTTCTCGCGGAGGTTCGCAGCCGGTGCTTCCACGCCACGGAGCGCGTCTTGGCGTCCTCGTCGGCGACACCGACAGGCGCAAAGACCGGTGGAGGCGGAAAGGTCATTCGACGGGGGCGTGCCCACAAAAAAGGGGGGATCACCCCGGCGCAGTTCGCTTCGCCACTAGAGGTCGTTCGGCTTTACGAGTCGGCGTTGGATGCGGTCGAGCAGATGGAGATTCTTCCGGGGGTTTCGGGCCGGGAGGACTTGGAAGAGTTGGCGGCGGTATGCCGCGCTGGAAGGTTTCTTTACATGGGTGAGGCGTTTCGTGTGAGCGGCTCGAAAGCGGAGGCGGAGGCGTGTTATCGCGAGGTTTTGAGTCTTTTAGGCAAGCCCAGCACGCCGAACGCAAAGAGACTCCGCGAGTTAGCCGAGCGGGTGTTGTTGGAGATGAAACTTGATAGTATTCTTAGCCAGTTTCCATCTTTAACGACCACTGCCGCCATGTTGGGCACTCAGACGCAGCCCACGGACGTAAATGGGCCGCAGGCTGTGGCAGAATACCTGACAGAGGTCCCCGCCAACGAGATTGTGGTGGCGAAGAATGTCGTGCGCTTCCCACCAGATTACCAGACGGTGGCGTGCAAACCTGTCTTTGTTGACATCGCTTCCACATATTTGGACTTTCCACGTAGTGATCAGGACCTGGGGTTACCGGAGAAGAAACCTGTCACTGAGGATTCCTCCCATCTTCACAAGACAAGCAGCAACAGTAAGAGGAACGACGACGCCGCGAAGCCAGCATCAACAGGTAGAAAGTGGGGCTGGCGTTGGGGCTGGTAAATCGAATTTATTGCACGTCCTGGGTGGGAGCCTTAAGAATGTGAGTTATTGCTGAAACTAAAGTTGTTACAAGAAACCTGTTCGCTCTTCAAAAAATAAGACACTCTAATAAGGTAATTTATGTAATCTTGAGACAAAAGGGCTCAAGTGTGGTTTTAACGGATGTGAGAAATTGTGATATATACATATATATATATATATATATATATATATATATTAGGAATGTCGTTTCTAAAACAGTGAATTTGACATAAAAAAAAAACGAATAGCTTTTAACAGGAAGCTCTATAGTTCTGTTTTATCTGTCTTGCATGAAATGACGACAATTTTCTCCTGTTTATTTTCGTCATTTTTAATATATATATATATATATAATCATGAAAGGGAAGTAATATTTAAAAGTAATTTTTTTTTCTTTAGATTCCCAAGAACTTTTAAAAACAGTGTTTGATTATTGCTATTGTTTTTTGCTTGTTGACAGTACAACTTTCCAACAGTTATTTATTTATTTTTGAACTTTTCCGCTCCATTAGTTATACATTTGTTCCTTCGATATTATGGGTAATTCTCCTAGTATGGCTTGCTCTACTGAACGAATAAATTCACAAAACAGTGAAATTACAACTTCCAGGTTACAGGCTCGTACAAAATCGCGGAAGGATGCTTCAAACTCTGTAAGGAGTTCCAAGAAAAGCCAACAAAGCTCTAATAAGAGTTCCCCGATTATTCCTGACTCTGTTATCAGTTATTCTCGTACACCTCTTCCTTTTGAGCAGAGCAAAGCTGATGAATCAGAAAGTGATTCGATTTTCGTACCGCCACCTAACAGTCAACGCACCTTTTTCATAGCGGAAGACCAGATCGAGATATCGTCTGAATTTGACAGTGGGAATATCATTCAAGTAGAGCGTCTAGGGCCTTTTCAGTATAACATGTACAATGCTATGGACTGCAGCAACTCGATGTATCAGACAAATGCGCGGCAGTGGTTTCATTTCTCTATCCGTGGCGGCACCAAAGGCACGACTGTGCTAGTTAATATGATCGGTGTCGTCCACAGTGCGATGTACAACCACGAATGGGCGCCCGTGATGGCGGTCTTTCCCTCTCGGCCGATGTATTCACGTGTCGGTAGCTACGCCAAGGTGACCCCCCTGAAGGATATGCCTCCTACACCGGGGTTCCCGCAACTACTCTATCTTGATCCCGCCCTGCGTCGTTTGAATTCCGCGTCCGAGGGAAACTTGGATTCGCAGGGTTTAGTGCCCTGCGGCGAGGGGGAGGAGGTTACGTCGGACCCTGTGGCGAACCGAGCAGCTGTGGGGTTGGCTGCACAGACGTTGAGCCGCGGTACTCTCACGCCATTTGAAATGGCAAATAGCGTACCCCCAGATGAAAAGGGCGAGGGCGTTTCCAACTCTGGTCCATCTCCGTCAAATGGGATGGTTCTCAGCATATCAACAGCGAAAAAGACTACCAAAAAGGGATCTAAAAAGTATGTTGCCATGATCCTGGAATTCGAGTTTCAGATTGAGGTAGACACCCCGCTAACGTCGCCGTACCCTCTAGGGCATCCCAGCTGCCCTGCAATTTACATTGCGAGCAATCATCCTTATTCCTACACAACTCTACAGCGGAATATCTATGCGTGGCAGAGGCGTGTTGAAATCGTCAACCGAAGCATCATCACCACGCCGCAGGAATGCTCGGTTCAACCGGAACCACCTAACATAGGCGTACACTCAAAAACTAAGGGGGTTTATTGTTTCTCAATATCAAAGACGGTAGCCTACGCGAAGGAGGTAGAAAAGACATTCCCAGTGATGAATTACGTGAAACCATCGTCTACTGGGGGCGGTGGTAATACTTTTCAGTCGCAGGATATCTACTTCCATCGCGAGACTCTATGCCGTACGCTTGAGGGCCGACGGGTCGACCTGCTGACAATCTCGGATATGTCAGGGGCAAGGTTCGAGGACCCCCCAATGGCGTTGCTCTCAGATGAATACAAAATTCCAGTTTCCTCCGCAGAGGGTACTACGGCGCGCCCGATTCACTTTTCAGGCAAACAATATGTAGTGTTATCCGCGCGCGTGCACGCAGGTGAATGCCCGGCGAGCCATATGATGCACGGTAGCATAGAATTTCTTCTAAACTTCAAAGACCCCCGCGCGCGGGCACTTCGACGGCACTTTGTATTTTTCATCGTACCAATGTTGAATCCAGACGGCGTGTTGCGTGGACACAGCCGCGCGGATGCCGCGGGCATCGACCTTAACCGCACCTACCGCAACCCCTCCTTCAATCGGCATCCCGCCACCTTCAGCTTATGGGCGCTTCTCAAGTCTTTGAGTAAGGTTCCAGGGAAGTTGGCTCTGTTTGTGGACATGCACGCCCATTCGAATCAGAGGGGGATCTTTTTTTACGGTAACAGCATGGAGATAACTTCTAATATTGAGTCCTTAACGTACTCTCAGCTCGTCTCCCTCAACTCGCCTTACCTGGAGTTCAAACAGTGCGACTTTACGGAGTCGAACATGTTCGCGACGTCGCGCTCTGGGACTTGCAAGAACTCCTCCTGCCGCGTCGCGTTGTACACAGAGGCGGGAGCTCTGCATAGCTACACCGTTGAGGCTTCGTATGTGGAGGGGAATGCGTTCACCCCGATCGTTGCGCTTAGCGGCATCCCCGGAAAAGAAGATGAAATACTGGAGAGCCAATCGACCAGCCGGCCGCGGTACACGATCCGGTCATTCAATATCACTGGAAAGGCTATTTTGCTCGGATTGCTTGATATGCACGCACTGAATCCAGCCAGTCGTCTACCACATACAATGTTTAGAAACCTCGAAGGGCTGAGGCTGTGGTTGAGACGACAGGTGAAGATCGAGGCGGCGGAGCGGATTTTCTTAATCGCGCACAAAGCCCACGGCTCTGGTGACCCGACGGAGTCGGATTCAAGCCCGTACATTCCCATTTTCGAATCCATGAGGGATGAAGGCCTTCCTGAAAGAATAAATTTGAAGGGCTGCCGCGCGCTCCCCTCTATGACCGTGATAGGAATCCGGAGTATGTTGTCTATTCCGGAGCTGATTTCGCTGTTAGAGCAGACCCCTCCGTTTGGGCCTCCGAGATCCTTGGTGCATGATATCAAACGTATGCGATTGTTTCCCGCAAAATACGGGGTACTTCCCAAGCTTGGGGAGAATACGATGAATTAGCCGATGTCGGTGCATCTGGACCATTACTCGCCGCATTCCAGCAGACTGTTCTTACGTTGTTGTCTCATCAATGGTAAGGGGTCGGCCATACAAAGGGAAATAGTAAGCTCCTACCTAAGGTTTCCTCAACACACATGGCAACGTAAAGTTATATTGGAAGAATCCAACACTATTATTTTAGAAATAGAAGAGGGGGAAGTGAGAGAAAAATGAGCCTTAAATGGGAGGGGAGGGGGTGATCCATCGCTATGCAGAATTGTGAATTTAGAGATCCAGTAGTGATTACTCTACAGATTTTTTAATTAGTTTATTGCCTATTTTTCTAAAATTATTCCTGTTCCTCTTCTTCGCGGTCATACTTCACTATAAATCATAGAAGGAAACCCGGGTGATCTAAGATAAGGCCTGAAAGAGTTATCTTTATTGCACATTATCAAACCCCTTATGTTTGTATTTTCTAAAAATTCCATGTTCTTGTTAGTGGAAATCATAGTAGGTGCTGTGGGGTTCATCCATAATATACAGGTAAATGTATACATTGAAAAATTTAGCTTCACAGATCCCCATAAAATACATGCACTAATTTTCTTGTATTTGTTTATCCTCATTATTAGATTTTTCCATTCGTATTACTATTTTTTGGTATGTGTAAGGATATATTATACATATATACTCTCTTTTCTTGCTTTTCTGCGTAAAGGGAGGAATTACTTTGTCCCGTACAAAATAAAAAGAACAACATCAACATAATATAGAAAATGCATTTACTTTCCTCACGTCAAGCTTTGGTATAACAGTGATCGGATAAGCGTCTATTTCCGAAGATTGGTTGTGCTTTCACTCGCGTGAAGGGTGATACTTCGATCCATATTAAAAAATGATTGGGGAAGTACTACCAATTCTGTTATGTGTTTTTGGCCGCCTGTAGATGCGTAAAACATATCTGGAAAATCTTTATGCTTCCAGATGTTTCAAAGCCTATAGCAAACCAATGTGTTGAAATGCCTCGCATAGTCTCCTTACAGTATATCTGACTACATTTATTTCGATTGAATGGACATTCTTTGGAGAAATTGTACCCATAAAATGTGTATAGATGCTCCAAGAATGCGTTTTAGAAGAGATACGGGGGCGATGTAAGACAAAAGGGTGTGATTTTCTAGAAATCCTCTTGACAAAGTGTGCATCAGGTTGACATTTTGGGCGCAAAGTCGGTGAACCTTTCCCACTGAATTCTAACTCGTCAAGGCAGCAAAAGTTTTCGGAATTTCAAATCAGTGAAAGACATATGAGTATCGCACCGAGAAGCACACCAAGCTTGAAACCGAGGCTGCGGCAATCTTCACTTTTGTTTGCTTCACCAATATCGCTTAATCCACTACTTTTAGCATTCAATTATTCTGAAAGAGGGGCTACCTGAGTTGATAGCTACCTGAAAAAAATCCAAGGCATTAATTTAACATGACTAGATGCTGACATCAGCTTTCATGAGTCTTTTTACTATTGTAGTTAACCCTTTTTTTGAGTAGGTACAACCTCTCTTTTTCTTCGTGTGCCAATGTTTCTTTTGTTTTCCATGTGCCTATGTCCTATAATATTTTTTACGTGCACCATACTTTTCTCAAATACAGCATTAGTTTTCCTTTTTTTTCTCCTCCTAAAATCTCGCTTCCTTTCAGTATTTATCAATATGTAGTCTTTTTCTTTCTATTTCTATGTAGCTTGGAGTGATGAGCGTCTTTTTATTTTTGCAATATTCTTTTTGCGTAATCCATGTTCAGTTGAATCCAAAAATAAGTTCAATTGATGGGAAAATACACATTATTAATATGATTCGGGACATTTGTATCTTTGTATGCTTCATTTGATTACTTTTAATTTTTTCCTATTTCCTTTATTATGTTCTTTACTATGTTACACCATATCATTACTGAAGTTTTTCAACCACATTTGGCAACATTTCATATTGATTCAGATTAATCTGAGTATTTATTACTTTTTTTTACACTTTGCCCTTTCTATTTCATTTGGAGAAGGTAAAAAATGGTTCAAGCCTTCCCCCTCCCTCCGCCCCCCCCTCAAAAAAAGACAAAAAATGGATGAAAAAGGCTTTCAACAATGTGTTTCTCTATTCGAGTATGTTTTGATTGGCTTAAATTTATGCGAGCGCTTATATCCTTTTTTACTATCTTTAGGTGTTGTTTCAATTCATTATTATTATACCTTTTATTTTGAAATGCTATATTTAAATCAAGTGCAAGTGAATTTGAGCGGGGGCTGTGAGCTTTTGTTCAAAAACCGTTCAGAGATACTACTGAAAGAGAAAATACCGGTGGGCCGCAAATTGACGGACCTTGTACAGTACTTAAAAGATAATTGCCTTGATGAAAGACCGGAGCTTTTTGTAGACTCGACTGGCACGTCTGTTCGTCCAGGTATTTTGGTTCTTGTAGATGACTGTGATGCGGAGACAATGGGTGGGATGGACTACACTCTTGAGGAGGGTGATACAATCGACTTTATTTCTACTCTCCATGGAGGATAGCTGTGCGTGCCAAACTAGCCGTTATCTTATAAGATTTCCCAGTTTTTCCGTTTTCATTTTACATACTGCTTGTGTTTTATATTAATTATTAATTTATAGCATATTCGGGGTTGTATAATTGAAACAGTCGTGAAGTAGTGAGAAATTTTTTGCTTTATGCGCTCTTCGGTGGAATAGGGGTAACTTCTTTTTTTTTCAAACCAAGAAAATGTGGCCATATTTATTGTGTACATACCTATTCCTTTCATTCCAGGTACAATACATGATGTGGATAATGATACGACACAATTCAACCAACGGGTCCATTTCTGAGCGGTGTTTGTGAATCTATTTTTCGATAAATTGCTAATAGTTACGCTTCATTCTAATTTATTTGAACGCGGAAGGAATTTGAGAGCAGAAAAAGGTTTGACATGGAGCTAAAATTCATGGAACAATTTTTTTCTTAATTTCGGAAGGGAGGGAGGTTGCTTTGTATCTCAAGGAGTGCCCCTCTGCTCACGACATACCTTCTATAGCTGAGCCCGAGAGAGATTAAAGGTATATTTTCTGAGTCGAATAAAATTATTTTATTTGTTTTCCCCTTTTAATTAGTTCTAAAAACTTAATAAAATTTTTACACTGGGAGTGGGAGAGGATAGTTAACAATACGATATGAAATGTTCTTTTCGATATACATATATTTCCACATGTGCGCAGAAATTTAGTATCTTTGGTCTGCACACATTTTTGCATTGTCTCATCAGAAATCATGAAAATAGACTTAGGTAGCTAGAATATAATGTTTTCCAGTACTCTAATTCAATTAGGCCGTGGCCAGTACAAAACGCGGCTGAAGAAACGTATGGTTGGTTTCATTCCTAAAGTCATACCTCGTAAGATTCGAAACAACGCTATTGCCTTTCGTAGTGAGGCTAACACAGGTCATATCGAGGGATATATAAAGACGGAAAGTGAACGGATGGATACGACTGGGCGTAAGCTACAAAAGATTATGTGGGACCCTGTTCTCCAAAAGCACACGCTCTTTAAGGAGACCAAGCTAAGGGGTCCCTTTATGACGAAAGCATGTATTGTCCGGAATTTCAGCTTTGCTACCAATCCGAAGGAACAAGCAAGACCAAGCGAGAAAAAAAAGTAATTCTGTTACTCAAATATTAAAGAGTTTCTATTTTCATATTTTTTGGTAAGATTGAAAATGATACCTCGAATACTTCCTTAGTATTATTTTTGTCTTTCTCTCAATTTCGTCTATTAAAAATGTGATATCCCAAGCTCACATTTTGCGTCAGTTTACATTAACAAAAACACTTCGACCCAAGAGGAGAAGCTGTATCATCCGGGTCGCCGTGTGTGGAAAGCGAGGGAGAAAAGGAAAGGGTCTGCGCGGCGTGAGCCTCTCAGCGCTTTCGAAATTCCAGCTTTTCCTCCGATTCACACCCCTTCCTTGTTCTTTGCCCCTCCGCCCCCCCGCCCCCCCCCCTCTTTTTTCTTACTATTGCTGCTGACTCCCCCTCCCCTTTACTCTGTGTAGCAAGCTAACGCCATACTAAGTTCTCGATATACCTGATCGCGTCCAGAGATGTCTCACTGCAAGTTTGAGCACCCGCGCCACGGCCATCTCGGCTTCCTGCCGCGCAAGCGCTCGCGCCAGATCCGCGGCCGCGCGCGCGCCTTCCCGAAGGACGACCCGAGCCAGCAGCCGCACCTGACGAGCTTCATGGTGTACAAGGCGGGGATGACGCACATCGTGCGCGACGTGGACCGCCCCGGCTCGAAGGTGAACAAGAAGGAGGTGGTGGAGCCCGTGACGATCCTGGAGGCGCCGCCGATGGTGATCGTCGGCATCGTGGGGTACCGCCAGACGCCCGTTGGGATGAAGACGATCGGCACGATCTGGGCCCACCACACGAGCGTGGAGTTCCGCCGCCGGTACTACAAGAACTGGAAGCAGTCCGCGCAGCTCGCCTTCGCGCGTTACAAGCAGTTCGTGAACACGAAGGAGGGCAAGCTCGCGGAGTCGCGGACGTACACTGCATTTGCGAAGAAGGCGACCGTGATTCGCGTGATCGCGCACACGCAGCTGCGCAAGCTGCGCAACCACCGCGTGGGTGTGAAGAAGGCGCACGTGCAGGAGATCCAGATCAACGGTGGCGACATCGCGGCGAAGATCGCGCTCGCGAAGTCCCTGCTCGAGAAGGAGGTGCGCATCGACACGGTGTTCCAGCAGTCCGAGGCGTGCGACGTGTGCTCCGTGACGAAGGGCCACGGGACGGAGGGCGTGGTGAAGCGCTGGGGCGTGGCGTGCCTGCCGCGCAAGACGCACCGCGGCCTGCGCAAGGTCGCGTGCATCGGCGCGTGGCACCCTGCGCGCGTGATGTACACGGTTGCGCGCGCCGGTCAGATGGGTTACCACCACCGCACGCAGCTGAACAAGAAGATCTACCAGATCGGCCGCTCCGTCGCGATGGAGCCGAAGCAGGCGACGACCGCGTACGACCTCACGGCGAAGACGATCACGCCGATGGGCGGGTTTGTCGGGTACGGTACGGTGCGGAACGACTACGTGATGCTGAAGGGCTCCGTGTCTGGCCCGCGCCGCCGTGTGATCACGCTGCGCCGTCCGATGGCGCCGCAGACGTCGCGCGTGCTGAAGGAGAAGATCGTGCTAAAGTTCATCGACACGAGCTCCAAGATCGGTCACGGTCGCTTCCAGACGAAGAAGGAGAAGAGCCAGTGGTTCGGCCCCCTCAAGAAGGACCGCATCCGCCGCGAGGAGCGTCTGCGAAAGGAGCGCGCCGCGCGTGCCGTGGAGCGCAAGGGCAGGACCACTAAGAAGTAAGCGCCCATGCGTGGCACATTCACCGGCCCCCCTTTCCCTTTCTCTCAGAAGCTTGTTAACTATATCCTAATTATGGCTAGAATGCTGCAATAGCTTTTTTTAAATTTTAAATATTTTTTCTCTTATTTGTGTCATTTATGTATTGCTCTTTATTTTTATTGTAATAAGTTTTTTTGTTTCTATTGTCCTTTCCCCACGCTGAATTATTTCCCTTTCATGCTCTTTTTTATAGATATTACCTTTAAAGGAATTAGATTAAAATTTGAATCTTTTTATAGTTTTCTATCCTTTTTACATTTATAGTAGATAAGCTTTTAGTTTCAGCTTTTGCGATGGCCTCAGTTGAAAAAGATTCTCAATGGGATATTACAATATCCTTCTCGTGGGGAGGATGGCTTGAAATCTATTCCTTCGGTGTCGCACATGCTCTTGTCAGATCTGGTATCCTCAAGCGGTGGGAAAGGGAAGGAAAACGTGTTCGTTTCGTAGGTGCTAGTACTGGGGCTCTTGTAGCTGCCTCCCTAGCCTTTGGCGAGTATGATTTTGAAGGGATTTATAACTACATGGCGGTGTGTGCTTCTCAACATCGCTCCGCTTTCTGGAATTTAGCCCATATTGAGCGTTTTTTTAAAACCGCTATTTCTAAGTTTGGCAATAAGTTAAGGGACATCGATCGCAGTCCTGAGCTGCGCCGTCGTTTGGAAGAGGGGTCTCTAGAGGTAGTGCTTACAGTGTTGCCATCGTTGTCGCTTCGCTTGATCAATTCCTTCAGGACCTATGAGGACGTCCTGGAGGCACTAAGCGCAAGCTTTTGCTTAGCACCACTCGCAGGGCTGCCCCTTAAGTTGCGGAAAACTGACGAATGGGTTATGGGTGGCGGTATTAGTAACTTCACACCGCGCATGTGCGAGCAGAATGTTTTATCTGTCTCTGCGATGTATTTTCACGACACGACCATCCACCCAAAGCAGTTTATACCGTCGTGGTGGATTCTATTTCCGCCGTCAGATAGGAAGTATCGGTCCCTTTTCTGGATGGGGTACAATGATACACTTGAATTCCTCGTTTCAGACGGAATGCTCTCTTCCGTTCAAGCTGAACTTTTGTTAAAGCCTCGCGTCAATTTCAGGATATATGACACCTACCTTGAACTTTTCACTTCATTCGCTCTAGAATTTACTGTCTTGATATGGTTGCGCCCATTCGTTTACGTATGCATTTATGCAAACTTTCTTTTCTTGATGATGTGGAATCTATGCAAGAAAATGACAAAATTTGTGCGTGGATTGTTGTGTAATACATAAATTAATTCTTGTAGTGCTAGTTAACCATAAAATTCTCATTGTGTGTAAGTTTTGAAAAAATAAAGTCGGCAACTGAAAGTCTGTTGTTTCGTATTCTAGCGACTTGGGATGAAATAGTGAACAATGACAAGATGTAAACACCAGAGCTTGAAGTATTCCAATGCACCAGTGGGAGTTCCTTATTTTTGTAGAGAAGGACATTTAATCAAGGGAAAAAAGTTTAGTATGGGGAAAAAGTGTCTCTAAAGGTGACCTCTACTATCCTGAAGTTTTACAAGGAATAAATCCAACAATTTGTATTATTGTTTTTTTACTTATCTAAGTAAAATAGACACAAACCCAGTAGTAGTGAGTGGTTTAATGAGTTCTTTTTGACAATATTCGAAGTACTACAACTATCACTGAGGAAATTAAATTGGTTCGCAAATGACTCTATTTATGAATAATGCTATAGTTAAGGAAAAATTATATAATTGACCGATGAACTTTTTAGTGTTCTATTTTTTTTTTGCGCTCTCTACATTTGATTATCTAGCTGCTTTTAGCTCACTGTAGCTTGCATTCTTGTTATCTTTCACTTGTTACAAAATATTGTCTATTTATAGATATGATGACTACATACATATGCACATTCTTCGCTAAGATTGCAATTACTCAGAACTGAGAATGCCTCTTTTCAATAGCATAAACAATGATATTGTAAGGAAGTTCTTTTTTTAAAGGAAGGTAAAGTTCCTCTTTATTGAGCGGAAAATATATCACGTGCGTTATGTTCTTTAGGAGAATTTTTAAAATTTTAATTCACAACTTTGCATATAGGTGAGCGCTTAGGATTGAGGTTTCATTTTTTTTAATGGTTCTGTTTTTTTGCAATCCTAAATTTCCTCTTTTTGGGTGTATGATATATAGCTCTTGAAGATTGGTTCTACTACCTCTTTGAAATCCTTTAGTAAGGGTACTTGCAGGAATTCTGTTTCTATACCTCTGCATTGGTGTATGGTAGATCCTTGTTCTTTGCTCTCCCCATTCCAGGTTGTTGGATTGGCGATATGTTAATGAATTGTGTAGCTTACAGAACTTTGAGGAAGGTATAGCACCGCTAGGGTTGAGTTATCGCTATACGCTTTTGCAGATTATAGCTTAATCATCTCCGGTTGTACTCCTCACGAGGTTTGGGAGAAAAGCTTATCGTAATTTTATCCCCCCCCCTTTTTTTAGAGAAATCATTCAAATAACAGTTATTGGTTTGCTTCAAAGGCCACGTGACTCACCGGTTAGCGTTGTTACTCTTTAACTGTTCCTAATTTATCACTTTTTCTATTTTTGAATTTCTTAAGCGATTATACTAAAAAATGGTATTCCGTGCTTGTAGGCCTTACCTTTCGCGACAGACGCGCGTTCTGTTCAATAGCGCGATTCCCAGTGTCAGCAGCAAAAAGGTTGCCCCGGGAACTGATAGCAGCCTAATGGGAAAGCTGAAGACGGAGGCGAAGAAAGTTTTGAAGATTCAACTTTTTTTAGTTCCCATATGTGCGTTGGTAATGATTTTCATGTTCCCAACGCCTTCGCCGGAAGAGGAACACCGCATGCGCTTGGAGTACGAGAAAAACGCAGGCTGGAAAACCTAAAGAGAGGTGCAATGTTGGAAGAAGTAACGAAATACTGAGGATAACGATATTTTGATCCATAGCCACTTCGCCTGTGTGTCTTCTACTCGAAAAGAGTAAACTCCATGAAGCATAGCGCACGTATTTATAATATTTTGTGCATGTTTTGATGGGCGTGACTTGTTTTTCTGAGTATTCCGCCAATCAGATTGGCTGATTTTAGAGGGTAAATTGTGTTGGAGCAAATGGGAAAGGTAGTTAACATCATATTATCATTAAAACTATTCCTTAAATGTTCCTATTGTTTCTGTTGTTTGCGTGTTTATCGAGGGGGGTAAGAGAGTTTTCCAAATGTACAATGAAATTTAATAAAGATTTTAAAATATACTTATTCTAAACTTTCCTATTGTTTATTCGTACGGACTATGATCAAAGTAGTTAGAAAGAATAGCACCTAAAAAGTAGGAGGTAGCATGATTCGCCATACATGGCCCTCCTTTTTTATAAAGAAAGTATTCCAAGTTACCAAACCTCCTATTAGTGGCTATGAGTTGGTGGAGCTTCCTAATGAAAAGGTCTTAAATGAGTTTATGCAGCACTTCAAGAAAAAAGCAATTCTAGTTGTCGTACACAGCGGAGACATTTTTACAGGTGATGTTCGTCCTGATTCATTGAAGTTAAGTGAAAGTAAAAAGCCCGTCCACAAAACCAGCCTCTCGGACAAGGATACTAACCTCAAGAAGAGCCCTTATTCGGCTTCTCAAGATCCTCTCACACGTACGTTTATTTCATCGCTAAATAATGTGAATTTAGGTAATCCTGATGAATTGAGAATTGCACTTGTTCCAGGACCTAAGGCTCCCTACCATGTGAATAAGTATTCTATTTTGACTTACCCTACAACGCTGTTGTTTATCGAAGGGAGATACGTTGATCGTTGTGTTGGGGCTAGAGCACGCGAGCTATCGATCAAGTCTCTGTTTATGCTGCGTAATAACGGACGTGATGTATTCTCGAGGGAGTGAAATGACCCGCCCTCGTAGCAATCATACTCGAAGCGCATATAACGGTTATTGCTGTCCTGCAGGGTGCGAATTTCCCCTTTCCTTCCCCCCTTTCCCTAATCCCCACTCTTTCCCCTGGCATACTAACTTGAGCCTTTTCCTTCTTTTCCCTCTTTTTTTTTTCCCCTCCCTCTGAGATTTCGACACAGAAATGAATTTTCCGCGTTCAAACCGTTTCTCGGCAGCCGAGGAGAGGCCGCGCTGGAATGCGGCCACGAAGGACGAGGCCCACCCCTTTCCCGAGCGCCCGCACATGCACACGAACACGCGGTACAACGGCGTCGAGGTCGTCCGCACGCACTTCCCGGAGACGGTCGAGGGGACGGCCTACTTTCGCCTGCCAAACGCGTCGAAGCCGCGGGTCTGGGATGTCAACCGGGCGAAGGCGCGCTCGTTAAATCGGCATACCTTCGAATGCCCCGCCCTCCAGGACGCGGAGCCGCCCTGGAGCTTCCTCGCGAGGGTCATCATCGACGACAACTCGCACGAGAAGAGGGGGAAGGAGCGGGGGTGGTGCGCGAGTACGGCGCTCGAGGGGAACCACGCGAACAGCTTCGTCCGGGCAAAGCCGGAACCGGACTACGTGAAGTGGAATAAGAAAAAGTCGCTCGTGAATACCGCCACCTACCTATCCCCTCTCCAGCGTGTGAAGGCGGAGGATGAGCGGATGCGCCGGGCTAAGCAGCAGCAACTCGAAGCCACGCAGATCACGCCCCTTTCATTTTACAAGCGTGCGGACTGCCCAGATGTGTTTAAGATGAGCAATATCGACGAGTGGTGGAATTTAGATACTGTGAAGGTAGCCGAGGAGCAAGCTGCTCTAAGGGCTAGTCTTCGGAGTAATCCCTATAACCCTTTACTATCTGCGCCGAGAAAGTAGGGGCTTTTGCGTTCTTTGCAAGGAAGGGAAGGGAAAAGTCAAAAGTTTTCGAACTTAAAGTCTCGGTTTATACACCTTTATTGTATATTATAGCTTTTGTTCTTCGTTTGAATGGAAGTTTTCCTTCACACATGTATGTATGAATTATTTACCACTTTTGGCATCGAAGCTTGTCCATTTTTGACGTATTATTACGGGAAAAAACAGACAAACCGATAGCGAAATTTTTCCCCTACTTGATGAGCCCAACCGAAATACAAAAGGTCCGTATTTCTATGTTCTGGTAAATTTCTGAAAATCCATGTCATGTGGATGTTTCCTTTTCTTTCGTGTTTCTAGGGTATTGTTATTTATGTCTAAGCATTTTTCCCCCCATAGACTATTTATATCTTTCTAAGAATGAGTCTAAATAATCACACGCCAACTGCTAACCATTATGCGGCAATCGTTAGCATGACAAAGCGGCTTCTCTTAAAGGGTCCCGCCTCTGTCAACGGCATTCGCAAGCTTAGCCGTGTGATGGGAATCAGCAACGATTGCGGGGGCTCCCGCATTACCCACGACGCCTTTCGCGCGTCGCTCAAGGAGGTCGAAGCTTCCCTGAATGCGGACCAGCTGAAGGTTATCTTTGCGATGCTGGATGAGTCTGGATCCGGCGTGCTCGATCCATGCGAGTTCGTGGCCGCCCTCCGGTATAATATTTCCCCCCTGCGGAGGGTGTGGGTGCGGCGGGTGTTGAACGGCTTTTCGGTAAATTCGGACGGGACCATCCCGATCGCGGAGCTGCACGATTCTTTTCGGGCGGAGGGGCACCCCGATGTCGTGCGCGGCGCACGCACCGCCGGCGAGGTTGCCGAGGATTTCCACTCCTCCTTTAACGCGAATACGAACCCGGACGGGGTTATCAGCTTGCAGGAGTTCGAGGAGTACTACGCTGGCGTTTCAGGCACCTTCTGCGATGACATCGACTTTGTGGCGATGCTGCGCGGCGTGTGGGCTGTTAAAGGGGCCGCTGGGGGCCTCTCCCAGAGCCTGGCCCTTGAGGGCAACCCCACACCGCGAGGCTTTTCGGCCTACCAAACCATTGAAGAGAAGAACGAGGTGGTGGAAAGGATAAAGATGACATCGAAGATGACCTCCATCATCGTCGACGAGCACCGACCGAAGGTTATGGCCGATCATGGGCTCTCACTGCGCCTGCTCAGCCTGGCCCTGCGCTCCGCGGATACTTCGGATAGCCTTTTTCTTAGCGTCCAGGACTTTTTGTCCGCACTGCGCTCGCGCCGTCTGTACATAGACTGCCCAGAGGCTATTTGCGTCTTGGATACAAACCGGGATGGCAGCGTCGACTACGCCTACTACCTGGAGTTGTTAGTTTACGAATTGCCCGCCGCGCGGCGCCTGATGCTGGAGCGTCTTTGGCAGAAGCTGTTCCCGGAAAAAGATAACCGAGGTCGAGTCCATATAAAAAAGTTTCAGGCTAAGTTCGTGGCCAGAAATGGGAAGGAGAAGGATGGGTTTCTTAGCGCGTGGGATGTGCGAAAAGCGGTGGGGGGGAAGGTTGGGTTGTCTGAACTAATAGAGTGGTATACTCCCACAAGCATCGGAATTCAATTAGAGAAAGATTTTGAAAGCCTTTTACAAGAGCATTGGCCTGAGTTCAAAGATAATAGGTAGTCGCAGTACTCGTTATTGTTATATGGAATAAGGAAAATGCAAAAATGTCCTCTATGTATTATCTTTGTATATTTATGAGATTATGTAAATTATACTGACCCGTATCGTGATGGGTGCCAGGACGGGTGAAATGGCCACTTTTATTTTCTCTTAGCGAACGAATGCTGCATGGGTGGGATCGATTTTTTAGCTTTAGATGAGGTCTCTCCAATTTCTATATTTATATGGTTTCCCTATCCTCGCCTTTTTTATCGAGCAACACATCGCAAACGCTGAAGGGAAATCTTTTAAGCGGGGGTGTCCTTTCCAATGCACTGCAACCAAGGTTCCTTCGATAAAGACGGGAGAAGGGAGGGGGGCGAGGGAGGGGAACATTTAGTGTTCCGCTCCTCTAGACTCTAATAAGAGGCTGATAGTGTGGAATCATGCAATAAATGTTCACATTTCAACTGAATTTACAGAGAATTTATCAATTATTGTACCTCGTGGAATGTCATGGGGCTCGATCCGGATCCTAGTACTTGATAAAATGATTTAGCAATATCAAGATACCTTATTGAGTGCAACCAAACATCTTCATATATTTTCACGCTTCAAAATAGTATTTCTTTATTCCGTATTGCTGCTCGATTTTGGTTAATTTCAAGTTTATGTACATTTTTTTCTAAGTCTGATTATTGTATCACACTAATAAAACGCGCGAAAGACTTTATTCAAACCAAACCGTTCGTAATTTCCGTTTTGCGTGTCATGGAGGAGGTTTCTACTAGACATGACCTGTGGGAATGCGCGGAATTTGAGGAGGCACGTGTGCGCCGAAGTGAGTGTTTAAACCCTAATGCCATTCATCTCCAAAAGAGGCTAACCGCACTGGATCTGAATTCCTTCAATGATATAACGTCAGGCATCTCAAAACTACCTCATGAGCTGGTGGATGCTCTTCAGAAGTATATTGAAGACTTTGAATATGAGGCTGCTGAAATGAAAGAACGAATTGAACAATTGAAATCGCAGCGCACGCAGGATGATGCACGAACACACGCCATAACGGCCAAGATAGATCGATTGAAGGGTGATATTGCCTTTCTTTCCGAGAAAACCTCGGCGGATGTGCTCGAGTTTCATAATAAAATGAAGCTCAGCGGTGAATCTTCAAGGGAACGGAAACGTGAGCTTGCGGAGATTCGGCGAAAGCAAGAGAAGGCAGAGATGGAGATCCGCCGGACTGAAATGGAGATCGAGCGGCTCCGAAAGATCTCAAAACGAGTGCGTAACTAAAAGAAGAGAGAGACGAAAAAAAAAGTGAAAAAAGTAAGAAGACGGAGCCTAAAGGGCAGCCATGTGTATGGGGATGGTGAATGGGATGACTGAGTTCTTTTATCTTCTATTTATGTTAGATTTTATGTCTGGAAGTTGCTTTCAATAGATTTTATTTACTAGATCATTTTTGCGTCAGAATCATTCGAGATCAAAAAATAATGAGGTGGTTGAAGGACTGCATGTGTAATAGTAGAGAATGCTCATAAGTCACCAGTTTTCCTTTTTTGTTAAATTCGCTTTTTATTTCCATTTTTTTTTTAATGATAATTACAACCCACAAGCAGTAGGTTAGATGATAAAGGAAGGTGGAAAGTTTACATTTCCGAAAAGAACTTCACCTACCATCTAAATCCTGATGGCTCTTTCCAGGCACGATGATCGTATGGCATTTAATTGTGAGCAGTACGATCAGCATTCTCTCCTGAAGCGACACTTTGTCCTACTTTATTACTTTCAGGACGGGTCTGTAGAGATCCTTCAGAAAAACAACAACCAAGTTCACCTCAAGCGCACCAAAGTTCCGACCATACAAACTTCCAATCTTTTCTTAGGAGCCACGGTCGACATTTTTGGCGTCCCAACGCGTATAATGGGCTGCGCGGATGAGGTAACGCGGCAGCTTTGTGCGAAACAGAATGAGCGAACCTCCATCCTCATCGCGGAGTCCGCCTTTGGGTCGCTTGGACGCTATCTTTCCATTTTGGTCGAGGAGTGTGAGTTTACCGTGGCGAATCTGCAGATGGGGGAGGCCACCGCGGATATTGCGGAGGCCTACCACCTCCCTGCTGGGCTCCTCGACGAGCGCGTGGTCGTCGTTCAGGCCGTGCGATTGGGCGCACTTCTGAAAGGTACGGAATTCGCCGCGCGCGTGGGCGGGACGTACGCCGCCGAGACCCCCGAGCAGGTCGCCCTGTGGGAAAAACTCGCCGTTCTGTGGGGCCAGGCGCCCATCGCCGAGTTCGACGAGCCCAACTGCGGCGTGGTTTTGCTCAAACCACACGCGATCGCGCGCGGGCACGCCGGGTACATCCTCCAGGAGTTGATCAACCTCGGCCTGGTTGTGAGCGGACTCACGCAGGTCTTCACAACCTCAAATGCGATGCACGACTTTTTGAGCCCGTACCGTGGCGTCCTGCCCGACATTCCCGGTACGGTGCAGAGCCTCGTTGGGAACCTGTGGGTCGTGCAGCTTATTGCCGTCGAGAGTCGAATTAATGTGGTCGAAGAGGTTCGAAAGGTATGTGGTCCATACGACAGCGGGGTTGCGCGGAAGCTGTTTCCGAACACCATTCGCGCGAAATTTGGTGTCGATAATACGCGAAATGCTGTGCACTGCTGCGACTTGGAGGAGGATGGAATGGTCTATACAAAGGTTTTCTTTAAGTACTTCGCGGAGTAGCAAATGGGTTTCTTTTTATGTTGGTTGTGATGGGATTTCGATGTACAGAACATATGCACACTGGGGCTTCCTTTGCCCTCTTTTTCTGTAAATTATGCAACTTTAGGTAGTCTCAAGCCGAAGCCGTTTCCCCCCTCCCGTGAACAGGAAGCGTTGTTTCATTACTATAATTTCATTCTTTGCTTTTGCTAACCTGCGCTCTTGAATATTTTCCTTCCCTTAACGACTTCTTTTTTGATAGAACATTCATAGATTGTGCTATTTTTTTTTCATTTTTCGATTCGTTTTCCTATTTTAAATAGTATTTATTAATTTTATACTAGAGTATCTGTTTTTATTATTGCATCATCGTCGTATTGGTTGTTTATGTGTTCATGTTTATTGCTAATCGCAAAATTACATAAAATGAAATGGATTTCGTATATTCCATTCCCGTAGTATCTCCACGAGATGCTTTGGCCTTTATCTATGACTCTGGGAAGCAGACTTCGACTCAAATCCCCGAGGATCCCAGTAAGGGTAACTTAATTAACGATAATTCGAATCATTCATGTTCAGCCTTCTCCTCCCCAGGTGGTGATCAAGCTCTAGAAATGCAAGAATCGCGAACTGCGTCATCAACGCTTCCCTATTTAGAAATGCTTTTGGCCTTAAAAAGCGACCATAAGGGTGAGGCAACCTCTTATTCGTCGAGCTTTACAACCGGGGAGTCAGATGCGGATGAGATACCCTTGGAGACTCGCACAGCCCAGTTTCACACGGCGTACGGGCTAGTAGAGAGCGTAATCGAGAAGGTGATCTGCGAACGCAACATACCAGTGCAGCGCTACAAGAATGCGCTACGCCAGTACATTTTGGGAAGCACACTGCCAACGTCGTTGGTAAACAAGGCTTTGGAGCTGCTGTCCTCTGAAAATAAGAATGCTCTTGATTCCCCAGGGCACCCTCCTTCACCTAAATATTATGGTTCCTTAGTATCATATGTGCAAGCTGGTGAGGAAACGGTCTCTAAGACGAGACAAGCGCTACTCCACCGATATGAAAAGTGTTGTGAGGCTCTTGGGGTCGTTCCTGTTTCCAGTGTGATGGCGCGCATAGCTCCAGAAATTGAGAACCGCACGTTTAATAGTCTTACATATGAGCTTGGTCAATCGGCTACAATGTCGCCGACACTCAACTCTTCGAACACGCATATCGGCCAATCTATCGCCGAGCCTCAACCTGATTCCAGCATTGTTTCGCTGATACCGCCCTTGCAGAGTCTTCCATGCGCTGCGAAGGAAACTAGCAGCCCCCAAGTCTTAAAGAAGAGCGTTTATTTACATACGTTGCCGCCCGAAGCACCCCCGCAAGGAGGTGGATGTGCGAAGCCCCTTGAAAACACTGATTCCCAATGCTTGCCGTCGACAGATATGGGCTCCAGCGATGCGATTTCCCTTTTTGGCGGGGCTTCGAAGGCGAACGGTGGTGTGGTTGATTTGAAACTGGCTAATGACAACGCCCTTTGTGTCTCCACACACCTCAGCGGCAGACACTCTCCCTGTAAGGACGCCACACCATGGGTCCGCTCTCATACAGCCTCACACTTTGAGCCTAGAGAGGAGCACTGCGAGCTTGATTTCACGAGCTGTGGTGTCGGGAGCGCGGAGAATATGATTCCCTTATTCCGGGCGCTCGAGGAGTACCCCGAGGTGACATTATTGAGCCTGGCGAGCACCGGTATCGATGATGCAGGGGTGCGCGTTCTAGTGCACCTATGCGAGGCGTTTTTCACTAATCTACGCTCGCTCGATCTCGGAAATAATCCTCTGATCACAGACCGCAGCGGCCCTTCTCTTCGAAACCTTCTTCAACGTAGACGCACACTGCAGTTTGTACAAACGAGCGGATCGGGATTTTCTAATTTTTGGGTAAAGACAATTAACATTTTATCACATCGAAATTCTGAAGAAATGAAGTGAGGGTAGTAACTCATCAACATAGACTATTAAAAGAAGCTCTTTTTATTCTTAATCTCGGTACTAATATATAAAACTTAGCTTTTCTTGTATGCGTGTATGTGCGTGTGTGTGTGTGTGTGTGTGTGGAGAGGGGGGGGGGGGGGGGGGGGGGGAACGGTCGCTATACCTCCATTCATGATGTAAATATTCAGTCTATTACAATCTCCTTCATTTTTTTTGGGAATGTGGCTTACTCCTCTAAACTGAAGAAAATATCCGTTGATTCATATAAACTGTTTAAATTTTTCCAATGTTATACTCTCGCGGTGTCTCAACGCGGCAACCCCATCCGGTAACAATTAACCTAGACAATCTCGAAGAGCTGCAGGATCGCTGGGCGAAGCAGTACGAAACATCCCGATGCCCCCCTCCCCCCCCCGAGCTGAACTCCCCCCGGTCACTTGCTGCCTGCAAACATTGCAGAGTCGACCCCTCCAAGGACCTGCAGAAACTTTCCCTCATGCAGCACCTCCTGCGGCTGTCAGGCAAACTACAGTTCGTGGAGGAAACGGTCGCCTCGCTATCCCAGCGTCTCGATCTCAAGACAGCCCTGCAGACCGCCGTTCTGGCTTTCCAACACACCACAATTGGGCTCGGAACGTCGAAGGAGAAGCTCGTCGCTTATATGGGATACATGAATCAGGAAGAGGTCCGAGGCCCGCGTATGGAGGAGCTTCGGCGAGTGCGTTTTCAGATGATCAAAGAGGAGGAAGAGAAGCACGAGGGCTCACACGATGGCATCGCAGGAGCTACCGCTGCTGTGAAGGAGAGTCCTTCCCATATGTTATCACGATCCCAGCTTCCAGATCGCTCGACTGATCGTGGTATGGTCGTTTCGGCGCTAAAAGTACAGAATACGCGGTCCGATATGCTACCTTGTCCATCTAGAGGTCTTGTTGAAAGCTCGCCAGGCAAGACCCCAAGTTCCGCTCTAACCACACCCCTTTCTCACGCCCTCACCACCTACACCGGCCGTTCTCAATCATTCTGCTCCTCGCGGACCCCGTACGTCCCGCGCGATGCGAAGGCGTTGAATACGAATTACTTCGGCAATCGCACCTTCAGGCCTTGGGAGTCCGTCAGCAACCCTTCCGGCGCGCCTTTGCCGTATTCGGTGGACGGGCAGCCCGGTTTGGTGGGTTCGCATCTTCGAATAGGCGGCGGATGGTTGGAGGAGGGGGGCGAGGGCCGCGCTGAGGAGGATAAGGCGCCTTCTGCCGTCGTCCTTCGCTCCTCGAGCGGGAATCGACTTACGGGGGGGGAAACGGGGAGGGCGCCTGCCTCCACGGCTACTTCACGCGACGAGGGCAGCGGCGGGGTTGCCGCGCCCGACGCCGTTTCGATCTCTGATCGATCAGGCGATGAGAGCCGCGGTAATCGCATGCCCTCTGGAACTCAGGGCAGGAATCCTATAAAGGAGACGCTCGATATCAGCTTGTCCTCATCATTCTGCTATAATTCTGTGAAGCAAGGCACCATCTACTTGCCTGTGCTCGACGCAAGGGAGCCACATGAACCTTTTGTTTACTATTGCGCTAACCCAGCACCGCTTTTTACATAGATTTTTACCTTTTTATTCATTTACTTCCACTCGGAAGTATAGAGCCCTAAGAACGATAAAATAGAGCCTGATACAACAGGAGCTTAAGCGAATGTGGATGAAGTACACCATTTAGGCATGAAAAAGGACTGTCGTGTGCACCATGTTTGTTTTTTTCAATCAATCCATTCTAAAAGTTAACGGCATTGCTACGACGAATGAAATCAGCCGATTAAAAAAATAATAATGCCGATGGATATCTGTATTTTAAGATATTTTCATTGCTCACATGAATTTACTATCCAATATATTTTCCCTTTTCGTACACCTTGATATGTAATTTCCCTCCTCACGTTGTTTTTGTTACCATTTGGGTGTGTGCAATACCTTTTCAAGTGCTAGAACAGGTGGGGCTCTTTTGCATGAGCTTGCTGTATTATTTTGATGATTCAACCCTTGACCGTCTTTTCTTGATGGATTCACTTTATTTTTTCCTCTTCTGTGAAGAGCGCGAAGTTCTAGGACGATTTTAGATTAAGTCTTACCGACGGATCGATGTTGGAGCGGAAGATGAAATCGAGCTTGAAGGAGCCAATTGGCGATAGGGATATCCTCCAACGCCCGATCATTCCCAACCGCAAGTACCAGAACGTGAAAGGGGTCGTGGAGACGGGGTACACGGCCGAGGTCGCCGCGTTCATCCGCGGCCAGGCTGTCCGTCTAAAACGGCAGCCCGGGGAGCTCTTCCAGCGCCTGCGCACGAGCACCGTCGCGAATCACCTCCGCCGACGGCACCTGCCCCCCTTTTCCCCGCCGATGGCCGATGGCGGCTACGCCCGACCCATGGACGAGTACGGCGGCTTCACGCCTTTGCTTCTCACGAGCGCGGAGAGGGCCTACGAGAAGGTCGACCTCCTCCTTTTAGACTGCCGTGGCCTCGAGGAATTCGACAAGTGCCATATCGCCGGGGCCCTGCACTACCCACGGCACCTTTTAAACCACGCGATGCGCCCCTTCCTGCCGGAGATGTACGCCTACAAGAATATCCCGGGGAAGTACATCGTCGTGTACGACTTCGACGAGTCGACCGCGGTCGAGATCGCGAACATCATCTGTGAAAAGGGGATCGAGAATATTGGCATGATCGCGGGCGGGCTGCAGGAGTTTTTGTACGACTACGCCGATTTAATCGTCGGCGAGCCGCCGGGGCCGATCGTCCCGCGCGACCCCGCCCTGCAGCGTCGGGCCGACCAGATCACCTTGGCGCGCAGTGAGGCGAAGAGCATCATCTCGCACAAACCCAAGAGCTTGTCGAATAGCCTGGCCAAGCCACGAACACGACAGACGTGAGGCCCATCCCCACGCTGGCCGAGCATGTTGGATGGGAAAAGGGAGACTAGCAATTGACGCCGCACGACTTCGATTGTGAGCGTTGTCATGTAGTAGGAATGGTTTAGTGGAAGAGGTTTTGCAGAGCAAATCGTAATGTAACTGCCAAAATCTTCTTCGTGGATTTCTCTGATGTGTTTATTAGATACCCATGCTTTTTTGATTTCGTTTGTCAAATACGATACCTAGCTGAATTGTTATGTTATTGTCATTATTACTGCTATTGCTTCCTTTTTTTTTGGGGGGGGGGGATGAAGGGGGAGGGGGATGAGTTGGAAAGGTTTAGTAGTTGCTTTTCCATAAGTACTTTCGTAAATGCGCATAGTCTGTAGGAAAGAGACATGTCAAATCACAGCGTATGTGCGTGTTTTATTGCTGGAAAGGCTATAATAGTCCCTTACCGAACGTATTATTATTTTCATCCCTTCTATTTTAGCACAAGAGAGCTTCGTGTGTATGATATATTTTATCCCATAATGTGTAAGTTTATTTAAATTACGTGTATGTAAGAGCGAGGTATACACATTTCGAAATGATCACTATCGAATATATATATAGTCTATATTTCATGATGAATACTTCACTATTCTAATCTCAAGTGTTCGAAAAAGGGAAGATCAAGAACTTTCCGATAGAATCGTTTTAAAATTTAGTGAAGAGGGACGACAAAGCGTCCCCCTCTTGGTTCAATGCAAGTAGGTATAGTCAACTATACAAGCCAAAGAAACCCAAAACTATTTTCAAAGAACACCTTTAATCAGTTTCATTCAACATGCGAGCGGGAGGAATCCCCGGATGGCGAGCGCTGCTCGGACATGGCGGGTTCCCGACCCGCCGGCAATCACCGTAGCCGGCGGCCGTGCGGGATGGGCTCCACCTACCCCGAATTTGCCCCCCGAGGCCTCGCGCGAAGCACCAATTCGGTCCACCCCCTGCCTTTCGAGGGCGACCGCGCGCCCAGGGAGGGGGGCGAAAGGGAGCCGGAAAAGGCAAAGGAGGCGGAAAAGGCAAGGGAGGCGGAAAAGGCGAAGGAGGCGGAAAAGGCCAAGGAGGCGGCGCCTGCGCATCCGGCGGCGGGCAGCCCCGACCCACGCCCGGCCGCGGTCGGGGGGCCGCCGAGGCTCGCGCAGACGCGGGTGCGGCCGGGGATGTGCATCCGCGCGTGGATGATCACCTCGCGGATCGGCGCGGGCTCCTTCGGGGAGACCTTCGCGGCGATGAAGCTCCCCTCCCTCGCGTCCGAGGAGGCCTACAACGAGGACCGGCTGTACGTCCCGCGGGACATCGACGCGCTGCTCGAGGATCTGCCGCCGCCGAAGGAGCGACGGGAGGTTTGCATAAAGTTCGAGCAGGAGAATAAGAATATCCTGCGTTTAGAGGCGCTGGCGCTCAAAAAGGTGCAGCCGTGCCCGCAGGTGGTTCGCTTTATTGGCAACGGGTGCGCCGATGGGATGAACTATTTAGTGATGGAGAGGCTGGGGCCGAACCTGACCGAGCACCGGCGCCGGAGCCCGCACGGCACGTTTAACATCTACACCACGCTGAAGGCCGGTATTTCCTGTCTGATGGCGATCCGAGGCGTGCATGAGCAGGGGCTCGTGCACCGCGATATCAAGCCGTCCAACTTCGTGACCGGGCTCCGGGGCTCGCCGGATCGGGCGACCTGCTACCTCATCGACTTCGGCCTCGCCCGGCGCTACCGCCGCTCGAACGGGGAGATGCGGCCCTCGCGGAAGAACGCGGGGTTTCGCGGGACGAGCCGCTACGCGTCGGTGGCCTCGCATCGCCGCATGGAGCTCGGCCGCGTCGACGATCTTTGGAGTTTGCTGTTTATGCTCGTCGAGTTCGCGACCGGCACACTGCCGTGGCGGAAGTACAAGGACAAGGACGACATCGGGCGCTGCAAGGAGGAGTCGATCACGCCGCAGCTCGTGCGCAACCTCCCGCGCGAGTTCCAGGCCTTCCTGGCCCACCTTCAAACCTTAGTCTACGAGGACGAGCCCGACTACGATTACTTGCTTTCCCTCATCTACCGCGCCCTCGCGCGGCGAGGGTACCCGCCGAACAAGCCGGTGGACTGGGAGCTCGACCCGGTCACGATCGAGCAGGTCGCCGAGGCTGAGATTCGGATGTCCCTGCACAAGCGAACGGGCGCGAGCAAACCCCACGCGGCGAAGCGGATCCATCCCGGGGACGGGACCCTGCCCGCGCGGCCGGATGAGCGGCAGGATTCTCGCCCGCCCTCCCAGGACCCCGCCCCGCAGCCTAACGGGGCCGCCGTGGTGGCCCTCGACCCCGCCCAGGAGATCTTTCAAAGCATGGGGAGCGACTCCCTGCACACCCAAAAGGTGCCGCCGCCGATCGTTGAAAAGCAGGCCAATCCCATCTATTCCTCATTCCAGGAGCTCGACGCGAATTGCAATGGGATTCACATCAGCGAGGTGGAGCTTCGACATCACCTGAACGTCAGGCCCGTTGGGGAGAACAAACACGACCCCGTCGCCCCACCCGCGCATGGCACGGTTGAGCCTGGTTTGAGGAAGGTCAACAATGCCGTTCGACAGGAAAGGACACCTGATTGCCCTATCACCAGCATCAAAGATAGTGGATCAATGCGGGGCGAGAAGAGTTTATTAAGGAAGGAGATGCCCTCACTGTGGGCGAGGGAGGGCCCCATAGGATCTTCAAACATAAATGTGGATCAGAACGACTTTTCATCTCGGGAATGCAGCAAGGGTTCCAACAAAATCTCCTTTTTAGAAAAGAAAGCAAGATATAAATCGGATGGAGAGAATGGGAAAAATCTGTCCAAGAGCGTTTTTATGGAGCTTGACCACCAAGGTGGCGCCCCGCATACGACGCTAGCACCAGATGTGCCGCCCCCTAGAAAGAAACATTTAGATGCAATACAGCAAACAGTACCCGAAACGGAGAATGCACGATTATCAAAATCCTCAAATGATGTATCAGTGGTGAAGAAGGAAAAGACGAGCTGTGAATGTCGCATGATGTAGAATGTTGGCTTTCGCGACAGCCTTGCTGGTGTCTTTTGTTTATTTCCTTCACAGTATGATTAACGTTTTCTCTTGCTCTCGAGTAGGGATGTTCAATGGATTAGCCTCAGACTTTTGGTGCTGTTGCTGTCGGGTCGAATTTTTTATTGATCTTGAAGCATGTTGATGACCCCCAAAATGGATATTCTATAAAACGGTTGCTTCTTTTGCTAATTCATATATATATATGTATATCTATATGCGCATGTATATGTATGTATGCGGGGAATGTATTGAGGAAAGTGTAAATTTAATTTTTGGAGTGTTTTCACTATTCTTTCTTCAAAAGATGGACTCCCTATCCTACGTGTTACACAATTTTCACAGTTGATTTACCAGTAATAGGGTATAGGAAATCTTTGGGGCAATTAAACACGAGAAAATCATAGAGTAACAGTGCCATAGTGGATATTTTTGTAGCTTTACATTGAAAATTGCTTATTCTTAGCTCTCGTTATGAGGAACGAAACAATTATTTTACTTTTTCACCTAGACTTCAGAAATTCGGAATAACAAATGCATTTGAACCTTACTTCCCCCTCTCTCCCTTAAATAATAAAAAAGGGGATATACTTTCTTGTAAAATATTCGAGACAAATACTCTTTTTTATTCCTCTTGCTTTTTAGAATGATAGTACGCTTAACCGCGATGCTCTTAAGATACTCTGTGCTTTCTTGTTGTCGGATAAAGTTGCATTTAAATGTTTCCAGTGTTTCTTCTTTTTGATATTCTAGGAACGTTTGCCTTGTGCGGATAAAGATTTATATTTTCTTATTTTTTGGATGTTATAACCGCCATGCTGAATGTATTTATATGACATGCACAAAACTAAAATTTATGGCTTCGTTTTTTTTATTTTTATTTTTAAATATAGAATTAAGGATTTTATCCATTTTCTTCTTTTTCTACGCTATATTTTTCCTCATTTTTTTAATGCTTGAATAATAAAAAACATAAATATTCCAAGATAAGTTGAGAACCATACCTTGGATACGTGGAAGAATTAGGAGTCTAAGATCGTAGCTGGGAATTCCAAACTGAGGTTTGATTTTTCTGAAATAACGGGAAGTTCAATCCAATGGACGCAACCATTGATGACCTTATTGACGAGATTTTCAAGAAAGACGATAAAGTCATTTCGTATCAACAAGCCTCAAGCTGGGACTCTAGCCGCAGTAGTGACGAGGATATTTTTACTAGAAGAGCGACAGCTAAACCAAAAATATTTGACGAGGAGCTTCTGGTGCCGACTGGTCCCTTTACAACACTCTCTCCCCTATCTACCTCTGTAAAGCTGCCCATAAAAGCGAAGGATTTCGATAACTCTTCTGAGGAAGGCGACGGGGCTTATGGGTCGGAGGAGGGTAGCGACCGTCTCACCGCGCTGGCGAAGGCTACGTCTTTGACGAAGGGCCTATGCCAACAGCTGGGCAATTCCTGTCAGCCTACGCCTGCCGCACCCTTTCCCTCCCTCCCCTCCGCGGGCCTGCCCGCCTGTCCGGGCCAATGCTACGTTACGAACGTCCCGGCCGCGGCCCTCCTTTCGCGCGCCGACAAGAGCCCCTTTCCGGCCGTGGAGGGCCTGAAAAAACTCTGCCGAGGGGTCTACGACCGCGGCGCCTCGCTGGCGAGCATCCTCCGCCGTAAAGGGGCCTTCTACGTCGGCCAGCCGGATCTCGGCAACGGCTGCCTGGACGGCAAGACGAGCGGGGCCCAGGGCGGCTGCCCGCACATCCTCTGCCTGAAGTGCAATTACGTTGTGATCCGCCTGCAGGGGGCGGAGTGGGTGAACGCCGACGGGGGGTTTGATCTCTACCTCACAACGCGAAATTACTACCCGGATTGGGCTCTTCTGGCCGGCTCGAGCCCGTTTGGGGCTGAGGGGGAGAGGGCGCAGGGGTCGGTGCTTCGTGAGAACCCCCACGCCGCGGCGTACTGTTGTCAGTGCTCCTTCCTTACTGTCAAGGCTGCACGGGTGGCTATCATGACCAAGCTGACAGACGTTGCTATTGCCCGCGAGGATAACTCCCCCTTCGCCATCGAGCTTCCTTTACTCCCTAGTCAGAAGCAAAGACGGCCTCCGTTGTGGGTCTGCAAGGGGCATTCTTTGGTCTAGCGTTAGAAGGCTATTAGTGAGGGAATCTCTTTCTTTGCATCCCGATTGTTGTATTGTTGTTCACAATACAGGCGATGATGTCGTTGTTATCATTTTAATTTCCTTTGTCCTAATGGTATCGATTTTAATAGAAATCAACTGATTTTTTCCAAATTATTTACAGCTTTTAAACCTTCCACCCATTTTAAAATTGGATCATTTTTCTCCCTTTTCCCGTTAACTGGCACATCTATGATTAGCGTCTTCATTTCTATACAGCCCACCCTGCGACACAATGGGTCCGCCCAAAAGAAGAACTAGTAAGAAGAAGGAGGTGCTACCAGATCTCGACAACCTGCCCGATGGCAAGTTCAACTATTACATTCGGGGCTGGTCTTCCTATACCTCAATCAGGAATCTCACAAAACTTAGCCATGAGCTCGTAGCATCTTGTACAGCGGCGAACCGTGAGGTCGGGCCGATACCAAAAATGAACGTCTTGATTCTCCCTACCGACGGAAACGAGCATATCGAGGAAGAGGACTCAGAGGGGTCGTTGACGGTTGAGCTGGAACTCGCCGACCAGCTTCGGCTTGACGGCATCACGAAAAAGCTGGTAAGGGAAAGGGCGGCTTTGATTCGATCATGGAAGCCGGTGGACCCCGCACAGGAGCTCCCACCACCATCATCACCATCGCAGCCCCCTCCAGAGGAGGTGGGAAACGCGAACGATAACAACATAAATACAGAAGGGAGTCCGGAGAGGCTTGATAACACCGCACGGGCCCTTGAAGATGTCTCCAAAAATGCCTCTATGAATCCAATCGAAGAGGTTATCTTTAACGAACCTCATCCTTCAGGAGAGGATGCGCGGCGGCTTTTAGAGGAGCTGCAAGAAATTGAGATGACGCACGGAGCGCATCTCGGGACTCTTGATAACTGCATCACGGGGGATTTGCACATCCTGGGGATGGCACCGAGCATCGTAGTGCACCCCGACATTGTTGTCGAGGCCGCCGAGGAGGAAAAGTCACCCACCAAGAGGAAGCTTTCTAAAGCTAAGAGTAATGGGGATAAAGGCACTAAGGGCAAAAGAGGCAAGAAGACAAAACTAACCCCTGAGCAGATCGAGGAGATGGAGCGGCAAAAGGCGGAGGAGCAGGCTCTCCGAGAACGTCAAGTGCAAGAGGCGATTGAGCGTGCTCAGAGAAAGGAGGAATATTTGAAAACTTTCTCGCATCCTGATCGCTGGGCGCATATCACCATTTCTGGTCTAACCTTCACCGGAAAAATCCGTGTTAGTCGTGCCCACGTGACATTCCAGAATTGCCGTTTTATGGGCCAGCTCGGCAAGGACGATAGTGACGAGCCTCAGCTTAGCGTGTACCCTTTCAGCGTTGTGCACTTGACGAGGTGCACCTTTGAGACGCCTGCGACGTGCGGCCTGTACGCCTTTCCTTGCTCGCAGGTCTTGGTTAAAAAGTGCCTCTTCTGCGGCCTGCCGCACCAGGAGCTGGCGTCAGTCGAGTACAAAGACAGGCTCGGTGAGGCAAAGGATATTTCACACTTTGACAACGCAGAGGTCTCCTCTTCAAAGAGCGAGGAAAATTTTCTTCAGAAGTTTGCCAGGAAAACCGGTAGGGAGCTTGAGAAGGCGGGGGAACCTTTGGATGAAGAGCTTATGGAACGCTATAATGATCTGCGCGAGAGCAGTGCACTTTTAGTCGGCATACAAGTAGATAGCGCTAGAATTTACATAGAGGGCTGTCGCTTTACCTTCCTAGGAATCGGTGTTTTATTTTCTGGCCGCTGCGTACTCTCCGAGTTTCCTCATCTTTCCTTCGTCGAGAATGAGTTTAAGCCGAATGCCGTGATGAGCTTAAAGAATTCCTGGCTGCATCACATGTATGGCACTGCGGTTGTGATTGCGGCCTCTGAAGTTTCACTCAAAGGTAACGAGATTCACGACTGCGAGTACTACGGTGTAGACTGCTACGCCAAGTGTGCAAATGTGAGTGTGTTGCGCAATCATTTTGGGATTTACGCGGTCCTGCGAGTCCGAAAAGGTACAAAGATTAAGCTGTTGAACAATACGCTACACGAAACCTTAGTGGATGACAATATCTATAACAATCCGTGTCTTGATCCAGTTTATTAGCTTCCATTTTTTACATTTCTTTCTTTCCCTCAGCACGTAGAAAAGTTGAGATGAGTAAAGTGAAGCCCTACATCAATTAAGATGTGAGAACCACAGTTATTGAATGGTTAGCATTTAAAACTGCAAAATGTATTGACTTTACTGAAAACAATATGTACAGAATCTTGTGGTGTTAAAATTCTGACCTACAGAGTCATGAGACACTAAAAAGAAAACATCGACGGGAAACTTGTATTTTAGCTTGAATTATTCATCCTTTTTTTTTTTTGAGTAAAAAAAGGGGAAATTGATGCTAACCCATATTAATTTAAGTGAAAACGTAATGACTTTCATTTTTCATAATTCCTTTTTTTCCTCACTTTCTGGATTTCAATTTGTTAATTAAGTTCAGCAAGTGGCAACCTCATTATTTTCTACCTATACTAGCTATCTCATATATATATATATATACATATATCTTGATATATAGATATATACAACCTAATTTAGGACATTCATTAAATATGACACGCATCCAATTGGATAAGAAGCTTGTTACTATTGGTGCTGAAGCCGCTGCAGTAGGTATCGCTGTGGTGTGTGTTCTGAAGGCAAAAGGTTTCATTAATGCCATACCCCTTTTAAATAAATGTAAGACATTCATTTTTAAATGTAAAAATTTGCACGAACATAGCTATTCAGACAGAAGTAACTCTGTAGATGGCACCCGTACGCCATCCCTTACTCATCAACGAGGCTACACAGAGGAAGAACTTTCGATGTACAACGGCGTCGAGAATGAAAGAATTTTCGTGAGTCTTGGGCGGAAGGTTTACGAGGTGGGGAAGTCGCTCTACGGCCCAGGTGGGGCTTATCACATATTTGCAGGCAAAGAGGCATCTCGTTGTGTGGCAAAATCAGTTTTAGATGATAAACAGACAAATAAGAACTGGTCAGATTGCACAGAGGAAGAGTTGCAGGCACTCGAAGAGCACGTGGCGCTGTACGATAAAAAATACCCAGTGGTGGGATGGTTTATACCAAATGACAACTTTTATGAAATTTGAACGCCTCATTCTTGTCTGCATTGGAACAAAGTTGGTTATTAATGAGTTCAATCGCATTAACCAAAAACGATTCCACTTCCAATGCTAGTAAATTTATAACAATATAAAAGAGACGGAATCATGGTACAATACGATCTGCGACTCTAAAGCGACTATATTTTTGCATTTCCTGTTGCTCTACTTTTTTCCCAATATGTAATTGGCTTCCTAGCTCATACAAAATTAAAACTAGCCAGCTCATTATCTGTATATTTATGATAAGCGTTTTTGTTGCTGCAATCTATACACTAATGTTATCAGGGAAGGCTTATAAACCTTCCTTCCCACGTTTCAAATGAATCTATTTGACTCTCCGCATTTACTAATTGGATTGCGGAAGTAGGAGTTTAAATGCATGGTAAAGAAAATTTTAGACATCATTGTCCACACATACATGCGACTGAAAAGCTGGAACCACGTTTGATGTGTGGAGGCTGGTTAGCGAATACATTATTATTATTTCTTCCCATTTTTGAGCAAGGAAATTGATTATGTATCTTCATATCTAACGGCTGCTTCACCATTATATTAAAAAAGGGTCACATAGAATAATCACGCATAATTTTTATATGAATTATGCATATGAATAGAAGCCACTGTTTTTCCCCGCTTTAGTCTTTTCCACTTCACGTGTTGGTTCAGCCCTCGAAGAGGCCGAGCTGAGACTGATCCATTTTATTGCCCCGTATGACTCTACGCACTGTACTTATCCGCTTCCCCCCCCCCCCCCCTTTTTTTTTTTTTAACGATTCCTGTCGGATAAAACACAAAAAAGTCTAATTTTCAACACAACCCATTGGGCAGGGCATCTTTTTTTTTTTTTTTGATTCTGCCAAAGGATCAAAAAAAAAAAAAAGCGCCGTGCCTTCCTGCGTCTGTCCGTTGCATGCGATTCCGTCGAGCCGGCCGCCGCTCTCCCCAGTCTCCCAGTCGTGACGGCCGCGCGGAATGGACTCGGTGCTGGGACGGCCGTGCGAGGAGGGCCGCGGGCGGCGGGCGGCGCGCAGGCCGCCGTGTCCGCCCCCCCCGCGGGCCGACCTGCACGTCCGCCGCGACTGCTACAGCACCCTCGTGACCTTCGTCGCGGGCGGCGTCGCGGGCGCCGTGAGCCGGACCCTGACGGCCCCGCTCGATCGCATCAAAATCATCCTGCAGGAGGGGCACCTCGTCGAGAACCCGGGCGGGCACGCCCACCACGGCCGCGGGCGAAGCTCCCTCGCGCACATCGCTCGCATTATTAGGGCGGACGGGGGATGGCGGGGGTTCTGGCGCGGGAACCTCATCAACTGCTTGAAGGCGGGCCCGGAGTTCGCGATAGTCTTCTCCTTACGTCGGTACTGCTCCTCGCTCTACGAGGACTGCATCGACCGCGAAGCCGAGCAGATGGAGGCCGCGGTACGGCAAATGAAGGAAAGTGGTATGCCAATCGGGGAAATCAATCTGCATAGGCTCGCCAGCGAATCCGGAGCCTCCGTTTTCACCCCGCCTTTGAATCACTATGTCCTCCTCTCGCAGGTGCCGCGTTTCGTCGTAAACTTTTTGATTGGGGCGGGTGCTGGGATTGGTGCACAGAGCATTCTCTATCCCATGGAAGTGATCAAAACCCGACTGTGCGTTTCCAAGACCGTCGAATTTAAGGGTGGTGTGAGGCAAATCGCAAGGAATGCGTACCAAAAAGGGGGGGTTAGGGAGTTTTACCGCGGCTTCGCACCCAATATGGCTGGTATCCTTATCTATCGTGGCTTGGAGATGGGTTTGTACAGCAGCGCGCAGCAGTGGATCATGATTTACCGCATGCAGTTCTTGGGTATGAGTCGGCATGATTCGGCTCTGAGTACCGCCGAGATCGGCCTCGCAGGCTTTGTAGCATCAGGAGTCTCTCAAACGGTATCTTACCCTTTTAATGTAATCCGAACACGTTTGCAAACACAAGGTTCGAACGGCCGGAGTTGGCACTACACGGGTATGACAGACTGCTTTGTTAAGATGGTCAGGGGCAAAGGAGTCTCTTCTCTTTTTAGTGGATTAACAGCTAATTATTTAAAAGCGATCCCAGCGAGTACAATAATTTTTATCGTATTTGAGAAAATGCAACAATTATTCTTAGGGGACGACTAATAAAGAACAAATTGGGTGTGTAGAATTATATGAATATTATGGTTATACCACTTATTGGGAAGGGATGAAGGAGTGACTTTGTATGATGGTGGTGGTAGTAGGGCTTTATGTTCAGACATTATATTATGAAACACACACACACATATATATATATCGATATATAGATATATATATACGTGCAGGGGAAAACCGAGTCGGTTGCCATTTGCACTGGAAGAGTTGCTATATGCCTAAAGTATATTTTTCAGGTGAAATTTATTCTGACGATTGCGTTGTCTCAATCATGTTGCGGAGTTTAATGCATATTATGTTTAAAGATTAAACAGCTTATCTCAAATTAAGGCATGAGCTAAAAGTTGATTCATCGACATTTGTATATATATATATATATATATATATATATATATATACGAATATATATGGGATAAAAAGTATTCACCTTAATTAGTATGATATTTTTGGAGGTGCTTATCTGAACAGTTGAACCATATAACATTTTATTCACATGTTTTTTTGCTGGTAATATTAACTCAGTTGATTTTTTTCCCTTTTTTTGTTGCCCCGAGTTTCCACTTTGGATAAACTCAAAATCTACAATATTATGGTATAGATCCGTCTTTGTTATCATTATAATGTCTTTCACATGAATAGTAACTTTGCTTTGCTTTTTCCTCCAACAAAGAAAGGTATACTTGTTCTTTTGGCGTTAAACTCGGCTTATTTGCATCAATTGTTTCTCCTTTTCCTGTTAGAAACGCAAAGAGGCCCCTGTTGACCTTTTCAGAAATAGGGAGATCTATTACCATTGGAGTATAAACTCCTATTGGGTGCTTTTAACTACTTACCCTTAACTCCGCTTACCATTAAGTTGCATTGCACAGCATTACTCTCATAGGTGGTGTTATCTTTTCGTTGCCTTTCATTCCTCTGTACAGATTATTCACGTGTACAAATGCTAAAAGACTCTGACATGCACGCACCCTTCCCCTTTTCTTTTCTCGTTGAAATGTAGTTAGTTTTTGTTTTTGTCACTGAAAACTGGCACATTTTTTTTTGTTTCTTTCCATTTTGTTGCTTAGTAGAGTAACTAATTTGGTGAATCCTTTGGTATTTGACATGCCCCTTCGTCGTTCCGGAGAAGCGGACGAGATGTTGAGTGTGGGGAACTATGTGCCTACGGATCAAATTGGGGGCACTAATGCCGCCATTGTGGATCCCCTGACTTTCCCACGCACCGACTCGAATGTTACCCAACAATCAAATAACGAGGCCCCAAATGAGGTCTTACAGCGGCGTTTGGGCGCTCGTGAGCAACCTGCCAACACGGAAGCGTCGAGTTCTCCAGTGCGCCAAACTAATAGCCCCTATCAGGAGAATAGAAGCCTGGACGAGGAGAATGCACCGATCTCGGAAATTCTTAACAATACTATCATCCACACTGACAGGCCGATGGAGAACTTGCCGTTACTTACGCTGCCGGAGCTCAAACTGATCGGCCGCCGCGTGAGCTTCAATTTGGGGACAAAGATCGGGCACGAGTTCGTTATAATGAAGTACGTCGGTCTTGTGGGGACCATTAACAAGGATACCGTGATGCTAATCCACGTCTTTCGCTTCAGGGGAAATGATAACGGGGCGTGCGTGATGAACCCCGACAGAGCACTAATCGAAATTCAAGGAAAGCGCAGCGTCGGCGCAGGGCCGACGTCGGAGGGGGTGGATTTGTTTATCTGGCCGGCCGAGTCGAACTCGACAATGATGCCGACTTTAGCTTCTACGACGGTGTCGCAGTCCGATCCGTCCAATTCGCCCGATCCGCCGGATCCGAAGCCCCCACAACTCGAAAACGCGCAAGCGGACAGCAGGAGCTTTGCCGACAGCGAAAAGCGGGTGTATAGTAAGGTGTTAGCTCAGCCAGTAGCCATGGGGCCGATCCCTTTTATTACCTTCTCGCGATCTAGCATCACCAACGTCAGCTTTGCACAGGAATCGCCAAATAAATTTTTCTCCCTTTTTAGCGATCCTTTAAAAAAGAACTTTGATTTACAGTGCTTGCGAATGTTCTGCCGGCGGTATATCGTGCACACGGTGCAGAAGAACAACCCGCAGAATATCTCGCTTCGGGCCTTTATCACCTGCCGTTGCAGCTGCCCAAATATTGACGATAGGCTGCTCTCCAAGGTCGCCAAAGAGGAGGTTGAGCACCTCGTAAGCATTGAACGCGCGGCGAAACGGGCAAAGAAGAAGTCTCCTAACTTCAATCGTAACGCGCTGCGCGAGTACACTCCAACCTCGAGATTTTTTAGCCGAACCGGTGTCCTTTATCTCACCCATGTCCCTCAACAAACCTTTACGGTTGCCATGTTCGTGATCCTATTTAGTTTAGTGCTCGCACTCTCTTACACAATCGTATTGTTGTATTGCACGCGAGTTGTTATTGCTCCGTACATAAGGCAGTCTCAGGTGTATATTTATTTTGGCACCTCTATGTGCCTTATAGCGGGTGCGTTCAGCCTAATGCATTCTTTTTGTATGACAGTTTTCATCCCTAACAGCCTGAAGTTGTCAACAATTCGATTTTTATCTGGTGCACTTAGTATAGGTTCATGTTTTATGATAGTTGTGGTGATTATCCAGTATTTGCAACAGGCCACCTTTTTTAAATTTTTCCGCTATCACGTTCCACGCGAAGAACTTCTTGCATACTATTACATAAAAGATTGCGAAGGGTATATTAATCCCTGTAAATCTGACTTTAATAAAACAGATGAGTATTTCCATTTTTGCATTCATGGAGACGTAGATAAGCCTCCGTGTTACAAGTACTTGGAACATGAATACTTTATTGCTTTTAATCCATTGTTATGTATTGTGTTCCTTTTGGCGATTTTTTTGTGTTTTGAGCATTTTATGCATTTCAAGCTCATATATATTTCGCGAATGATACTCTCTCACTACTCTTCAGGTTAATAGAGATCCGAGGGGTAGGGGCTTCGGGGAGGGGGGGGGATACAGAAAAGTTGTCCGTAAAGACCGAACAAAAATAAATAGTTTTTTAAAATTAACTTAGCATTTATGAATGACACAAGTGTTGAAGTTATGTGTTTTACTTTCTATTTCATTGTGTACAATAAAGAGGTTCAATCGTGGTAGAGTTGCTCCGGATTTGCCTTTTCATCTTGTTTTGTTTCAAGGAATCATCCTGATGGGTGTACAGAATGGTGTTTTTTTTTACATATGCTTGTATCCTATTCTCATTGGGATATATATGTATATGTATTATACGTTATCTTAGCAGGTATTTTTTCTTTGCTAGACGATTATTTTGTTTAGTTCATCTGTCTAAATGACCAGTTTTTGCTTGATAAAAAAAATGGGCTCGGGCTATGCTTTTACCCCCGTTGTTACAACTGAAAAGCCGATTTTCCCTATATAATTAGGGTTGCTTATATATATCAAGAGATCAAGGATTTGCTGGCTTCGTTTTCATTCATTAATATAATCGAATGTGGTATATTATAAACATTTTTATTTTGTTCTTATTGTATAAAGTTCTGTAGGATTGGTATGGAATGGTTAACCATGAAGGCATTTCAACTTGCGCCAGTGAACGTTCAAAATCAATCCTATCGTTTAATCGCCTCTATTTCTTCCCACTCCTTGAGGATTGTCTATATTCATATACACACCTTTGGGTAAAGTTCTAGACTATATATATTGTCTTTTGTAGTTAGAGAATGTACCTTATCCTTTCCGTCACTTCCCTCAAATGAAGCATTTCTTGAGGTTGTCAGCACCCTGTGATTTCCCGAGGGGGTAAGTATTGTGAGAAAATAATGGAAGTTTGTTTAGTTTGATTACAACTTAAGAGAGTTCAAAGTGCGTATATAAGCAGACTTATGGGACAATTTGCTCCTGCCTGTGGCTTCGGGTCTCAATTTTGTTGGCTATTGTGGATCTTCGTATCGTGCAGTTTCGTCTAGCTGAGCTTTTCCAAAGATTCGCTCTTACTGGGGCCTATGAGGGCGCTGGGTAATATCTCGAAAAGGTGGAGTTTCCTTTAAGAACAGCCTGTTTCGACTAATAACATTTCTGAACACCTCGAATACAGCAAGCCACCCAGACTCTTTTGGTTGACTGCACACGGGAGAAAATGCCACACTGAAGAGGGCAATCAGGGCTATCTTATCTCCTTGAATCACGCCTCTGAATCGAATGAAAAGATCAAAAGATGCTATCTTGCCCAGTTGTAAGTTTTCTTACTGGTCTTTTTTCCTTTACAGTGTAGAAAGCTATCTGTGGTCGTTTTTGTTTGCATACATTTAAGAGTCTCTGTGGATCTTTGGTTATATGGATAAGCAAGCAAGCTTTTAAAAAAATGACAAAAAGACTTTTAAATAGTTTCTTCTTTTTAAATACTTTAAGCTAGATTCTTGTTGCCACATAATCTTGTTGAAGAATAGGGAAGTAGGGGGTCGTCGCGAAAGGTTTTTCAGCTAACCTTATGAAAATGAAATTAAAAAAGAACTTTAAAGTAACTGCCGTATCCGTTATCGCGTACAGCTCCTGTAGCATAGCAATGACGCTACTTAATAAGTTGATCATGAATACGTACGAACTTAACTATCCAAATAGCTTACTTTTAATGCAAAACGGTGGAGCGCTTTTGCTGATCATCCTGGCGAAAAGGCTTCGTATTATCGATTACCCAAATTTTGATATCGCAGTGGCACGGCTGTGGTTTCTGTCCTCTATAGCATTTGTGGGGATGCTTATTTCATCCATGAGGAGCTTGGAGATGATGTCGGTGTCAGCGCAGACTGTCATCAAGAATCTAGCGATTATCTTAACTGCGGTGGGTGACTCCTACATTTTCGGTAAGCAAGTTAACATTGGCATGTACTGCTCCTTCGTTTTGATCATCATTGGGAGCTACTTATGTGCGAAGGGCGACCCCTGGGTAACGCGCCAGGGACTCTTTTGGACCTTTGTCAATATTATCACGACGGTATGTTACATGCTAAGCATAAAATTGCTTTCGAATAAAGTAGGAAAACAAATTGGGCGCTACGGCCCCGTATTTTATAGCAATCTTCTGTCGCTTCCCTTTCTTTTATTGATGGGGTATAATGAGTTTCCACCATTTTTGGGTGCTGTAGGTCATGCATCGTGGATAGCGAAAGTGTTCCTCGCGCTCATGATTTTGGTGAGCGCGAACATGTCATTTGCAGTCTTCTTCTGCATGGAGATGACCTCACCGACGACGTTTAGTGTTGTTGGTACACTAAACAAGGTACCGATTACCATTCTGGGAATCTTAATATTCCATCAATTTCCCAAACTGCTTGGCTACATAGGGATTTTCATTGCACTGATGGGTGGCTTTACGTACACCTTAATCAGTCTTAAACTTAGACCTACAGATAATGAGACTACTAAGTTGAATACAAAGTCGAGCAATGGAAATTTTGTTGCTTTGGATAAAAATTCAAAGGATTTAGTTTAAGATTAAAATTACTAGTACTACAAAGTCATCGGGATTTAGATCTCTGGGCGATAGCATTCTTTTTTTAAATAGCAATTGACAAAACGATCACCATTATTAAATTTGACTAAGGGGCCATATGTCTCCTCAAAGTTCCAGTTGTGCTTTTTTTTTTGGGAGGGAGGGGAGTTGATATTGCAATTATTCATTCATTTTGAATCCTAACATTTTATATTTACAGCTTTGAAAATTAAATAAAAACAGGCATACTATGCGTTCACGTTACATCAACATGTTGAACAAGTATTACCAATTTGTTCAGAGCATGGTCATATCTATGAATTTGTAATGATTTATAGTTGTTGCTTTTTTGTAGTCCCTTAATAATTTATTTGATGAACCTTTTTCATGTACCTTGAACAAATTGCTGTTTTTCTATGCGATTGTTTCTACTTGTGGGATGTTTTCTACTAGGAAATCTCGCCACATTTCGTTCAAGGAAAGGGCTTAGCGCAAATAGGAGAATTTCTATCATATCACCATTCCGTGAGATCCGAAAAAAAGAGGGACAGAACGGTGGTGTCAGATCAAAAGTAACATTAGTCTTCGAAACGAGTGATTTATAAAACTAATATAACCGTTCTGTCTTGTTTTAGACGTTGCTTCCCTATATTTGTGTGTGTGTGTGTGTGTGTGTGTGTGTGACTCTGTACGTTTGGGAATGACAGATCGCAGCAAAACGTTGCCCTCAACCAAAAGTATTGTCGATGAAGTGTTCTGCGCTGTAAAGGACTACAGCAAACTCGCCGCTGCTATTCCATCTGATGAGCATGAGTATCATATGGCTTTTGTGGGCTTTCGTAGGCACGTTCGCGAACACAGCGGCGTGCTTTTGAGCCTAATGGACAGGTGCTGCCGACTTCTTCCCAAGCGCCGTCGCGTCTCGCTCACTCCCGAGGACCCTTCCTGGCCGAAGCTCACGGATAAGCAGCGAATGACCGCTATGGAGGCGATCGATTCTCTTCTAGAGAGCGTGGATACAGTACTGGATAATCTAAAGGGGCAAAAGATCAATTCTGATGAGCAACTCTGTGTCACTTTTGGTTCCAGTCTTGGTGAGTCGACGAGTGTTAATACGGAGAATGGCGGTTTTGCGCGCGTCGCTAATGTCATGCGGCCTCAGTTGGCTTTTGAGGTGCCCGTGGATAACTCCGAAGCTCCGTTTGTACCGATATACAGCGACGAGAACGGTATCATGCGTACTGGCGAGCCCTACGTGCACCCCTTTGCTGAGAGAATCCAGAATTTTTCGCCTCCTGCGGAGCAGCTCATGCCTAATGTGGAGATCGCGCCTCTACCGCTTAGTTCCTGCCCTCTGAAGTTCATCGACACGGTGGATGGGCTGGAGCAGCTGGTGTCGAACGACCTTTTACAGGCGAAGGAGATTGCCGTGGATCTGGAGCACCACGATTACTACTCGTACTTGGGATTTACTTGTCTGATGCAAATCAGCACGCGCACGATGGATTGCATCATCGATTGCCTTCGACTGCGCTCCTCGATGCGGCTTCTGGCGCCCGTCTTCCTGAACCCGAGCATCCTCAAGGTCTTCCATGGCGCCCGCGAGGATGTGCGCTGGCTCCAGAAGGATTTCTCGCTCTATTTGGTCAACTTCTTCGACACGGCCATCGCGCTGCAGACGCTGCACATGCCGCACAGCCTCGCCTTCGCTGTCGACCACTTCTGCCAGGTCAAGCTGTGCAAGCAGTACCAGACCGCGGACTGGCGGGTCCGGCCGCTCCCCGCCGCGATGGTCGACTACGCGCGGCAGGACACGCACTACCTGCTCTACATCCACGACCGCCTGCGCGCGCTCCTGCGCAACGCCGACCCCCGCGCGGCCCTCGGCAGCCGCCTCCTCCACGTCTACGCCCAGAGCGCCCGCCTCGCGCTCGAGCGCTACGAGAAGCCGGGCGGGCCCGCGGCGGGGCTC
>MJCC01000005.1:381475-417726 GCA_001766655.1 Phytomonas francai
CGGGCGCGCTGGCGCGGCGGCCCGCGCCGCAGATTCCGCTGCCGGGTAGCGACGTGCTCGCGCGGCTGCGGGAGGCCAAGCCGCCCGCGGGCGGAGTCGGGGAGCCCAACCCGGCCAACGACGGCGCCGAGACCAAGGAGGAGCGGGAGGAAGAGGAGGTGCTCGCACCGAGTGCCCTCAATGCGGGCGCCGTTGAGGCGGAGACGACAATGGAAGAGTCTGAAAAGATCGTTTTTACTACGGCTAAAGGGAGCAAGAACGAGTTCGAAAAGGCAGTCGCGTTGCGCCAGGCGTATGGAACGGGTCCTGAGAATCGCAAGAAGCTCAAGAAACGCACTCGTCCGTCCTAGAAAAAAGAAGAGATCATAAGCTAAAAAAGGGAAAATCGTTGTATTTTTTCTCTTTTTAAATCCGGTTGAAATATGTTAAAAGCGGAGCGTGCAGGTTTGTGCAGGTTTGTGCATGTGTGTGTGTGTCTGTGGTACGATTAAAGATTACATGGTAAGTCATTTCAACAAAAAGTAACCGATACCAACAGAACATGTTTAAAAAAGCGCCACTATGTTAAACCTTTTTCGACGAAATGTACTCTTTTTCAGCCTTTCTTTTCTATATATATATATATATATATATATATATATATATATATTTCGTTTCATAATATATAAACATGCATTGTGTCGGTTTGTATTTTGTACTAGGGTACAGAAACCAACAATTAAAGAGCTAAAAAGTCTCGTTCCCTTTTCGTTCGAAAAGGGAACAATAAACTACCACAGTGCCTCAACCAAGCGTCAAGAGGAGATAAGAGTCTCTCAAAGCTTAACTAGCTCCATCGTTCAATTCTTTATTTCATTTCGTCTTACTGTTAGGTTTCCTTTCGTTATGCCTTTCAATAGAGAACTCTTAGCCTCCATTACTTTTGAGCCCTCCGGAACCTCTGAATTGGATGAGGATGATTCGGGAGAAACGAATGAATTATGTAATGCGGATGGCTCGAGTACCAAACGAGATAAATTAAAAGGCTCCAAAGGATCTTCCGGAGACGATGAAAAGCAAAACGAAGCGACGAAACTCTTTATTCGTTGCCTTAAAATAGCCCTCGAGCCTAGCCTCGTGAGCATCTCCTACCCTGAAAAACAGCGCCCTCTCAATTCCAAACGAGACTTCTCCATAGAAGTCACGACGAACTTTTACCGTCAGAAACACAAAAATACCTTCTGTGGTGGGAGCCTTGGACAGGTGAGAGCGAAGCGCGCATCTTCCAACCGTATTTTTAATTCTCGCAGGGTCATCACAACCAAGGTGCCCACGACCCTGGACGACATGCTAGACAACACTTACAACTCCTCGAACTCGGAGTGGGTCGGGACGAACCTGCGCAACATCCAGAAGGAAGAGTCCCTTACAGGCAGTGCCACGGGGAAGCGAGGGAAGTCGAACACGATGCGGCCCGAAAGTAGTGATGACAGCGAGAGCGACGACGATATTCCCCCAGTCGATTTTAAGTTTGTGGATTACTCCCCCATGTGCTACCGTCATATACGGGAGTTTTTCAACGTCAATTCGGAAAAGTTCTGCAACGTGTTATGTAATAGTCGCTGGCATAGCATCCCGACGCCCGGCAAATCAGCCGCACAGCTTTTTTTCTGCGGGCATGACTGGGTTATTAAGACGATGACGCGACGGGAAAGTAATTTCTTGCGCAAAATCCTTCACCGCTACTATTATCATGTTCGTGATAACCCTTTTACCCTCTTGCCTCATTTTGTTGGGCAATATCATCTGGACATTGGGACCCAGTCCTACAGCCTTATTGTCATGCAGAATGTGTTTGCAACAACAAATCCTATTCACGAAAAGTTTGACCTTAAGGGCAGTACGATTGGTCGGTTCGCGTCTGACGAAGAGAAGATGCGGGCAACTTGCACACAGAAGGATCTTGACATCCACAATCCCATCCATATCGGAAGCGAGCGCCGCCAGCTATTGATTGAGCAGCTCAAAAGGGATTGCGATTTCCTCAAGTACTCGAATATTGTGGATTATTCACTGCTGCTAGGGGTTCACATACTTCCCCCGAACGGGCGGCCTGTAGGGGGCGAGTCGTTTGCCGCGCACGGCGGTGCGGGAGGGGTGGGCAGGCCTAGCGCACCGGACAGCATTTCCTTTGCCATGGATGGGCGATGCTTCACGATGGATGAGGGGGGCATGCTGAGCAATAACGTACTGGGGCTGCGGCAGGAGATTTATTACCTTGGTATCATCGATATCCTGCAAGAGTACGGCCTAGGTAAGCGAATTGAGACGGCAGCTAAGGGTCTTATGCATGATGCTAAGCGGATATCTTGCATTTCACCGTTTGCCTATGCCTCACGTTTTTTTTCTTTTATTTCGTCTATGATTGTCTGAAAAACAAAGGGCGGTAGATTATTTGCATTTTAGATAGTAGCGCAAATGCTCGTGTGTAAAAAAAAAAAGAGGGGGCGAAGGGGAGAATTGTGATGCTTCACTATGCGGCCCCTCTTCAGTTTTATAATAAGTGACCCTATTTAATACAAGCACCTCTATCATATATTATTATTATTATTATTATTATTGGAGAGAATTCACATATACTGCCTTTTTTGTTGCTTTTCTCACTTTAAGGCAGAACGTGCAAGTGATTGCCGTTATTCGATCACTATTAGAAAGAGGTATTTAGCTGCTGAGCTGCATAGAAAGGGAATAAATAAAGAATCCAACCAAACTGCTAAATTTATTCAAAAAAAAATGGAAGCCCCAGATACACTTGATTCCTATTTTAGAATCGTGGATGATTTCTTCAGAAAGACATTTCGAGACGAATCTATTGTGGTTTTGGCCTTGAAGACGAAGCAGGTTTCATCTTTAAGTGCCAATGACAGTCTTTTTACTGGTACGCAGGAAGACACCGAGATGGTGGATCGCGCGGTCAACGGCTCGAAGTCGCTTTCTGGGGAGACAAGCACGCCAATCGCGTCGCCGCCGCCGTCCGTCTCGACGAACGTCCTGACCTTTTCCCCTCGGATGTTCCTCAACCGCGATGGGAAGGCCCTTGGGAAGGTGAAGCTCTCGTGCATCTTCGACATCCCGAAGGTCTGCCGCGCGGCGCAGAGCCTCGTGCTCGACAGCGACGGCGTCGTGATGGGCAAGACGGAGCTGCGGGAGCTGCTCGAGGGGCTCGTCGTGCGCGGGCGCGTCGCCGTGAACACCATCGCGCCCGCGTCCGAGGACGTCACCGCGCTCGACGTGCGCTACCGCCGGAACGACTTCTACTACGCCACGGGCTACCAGCGGAACGGCCTGGGGAGCAGCAACCTCCTCGTGAGCAGCGGGACGACCTTCTTCAACATCCTCGCCGGCGCGGGCTTCGAGCACCAGCGGCTGTCGTACCTCGAGCAGCCTGACGGCGGGCCCGCGCAGCTCGGCGTGCTCTACGCCGGCCTCGGCTTCACCGGCGTCGACTGGTGCGTCGCGGCGAAGATGACTCGGACGACGGACACCTGGAGCGGGGGGCGGGTCGCGCTGATGCAGCGGCTCGCGCCCGCGACCCTCGTGGCGTGCGCGTACAGCTTCGACATGGCGGCCTCGCGCGCGCACGTCGGGCTCGGCTTCTCGCAGGCCCTCGCGTCGGGGTGGGCCCCGCTCGCGAACGTGGTGCTCGCCTGCAAGGCGGAGAGCAGCGGGCTCTGCGCGGCGACGCTCCGGGGGTGGTTCAACGGCGCCATCCGCTGGGGGCTCGTCGTGCAGCGGAACATGCTCCAGAAGGACAGCCCCCCGCGCTTCGGGCTCACCCTCTCGATGGAAAAGGGCTGATTCGGTCGCCGCGATGGCCGCGTGCGCGACTATCACGATGACGGAAGAAAATGTGGAACCATTTCTGAGTATTAACGGATAATAATTACAACAGTGACGTAGGGAAACATATATATATATATATATATATATATATATGTGTGTGTGTGTGTCTGTGTGTGTAAGCTTTCCTGAATAAAGTATCGACATGTGCGTCGGGGTAGGGAGGGGAGGGAAGGTGCATAGATTATTTAGAAACTTCCGGTGATCCCTTCCTCTTTTATTTATTTATTTTTGGCGAGAAAAAGGAGGGAAGATTCAGATGCATGTGTATTAACAAGAGTGTGATAGACAGTACCAATGGGAAATATTTAGACTATTATGCATTCGCCATCAAAAGACCTTTCATCTACTGTTTCAGGTGTGTGTGAGGGGGGGGTAAATGGTCAATGCTGATTTATTTCTACTGATAGATACTTTTTTATTTTTCATTTGTTTTGCTCAAGATGATCCATCAACAACAACAATAACAAACGGAAAAGTGGGAAGAATCAATTTTCTTGAGTGTAGTGTTTTGAGTCTGAATGTGACGAGCATTGAGCAAATCAAAGTGAATACAATCGGTTCGTAATGTACTGTTTGGCTGTCATTTTCTTCTATAGAAAAAAGCTTTCTCATAATACAAACACCCACACATACACACAAGCATACACTACTAAGGATTTAATTAAAAAAAACAAATACAAAAGAGCAAAGTACACAAAAGAAGGAAATGCTATGCAATCCTAAACCTCCTATTTCCCCCAAGACCGGCTCATTTTTGAAGGAAAAACGCCCTTTCCTACTGTATACCCTAATGCTGATCCTGTTGGGGGGCGCCTTTCGTTTCGCCTTTAAGGCTTATTGGAGTTCAGAAAAGTCCAACAAACTCGTGCGCTTCAGTTCAGAGGAGCCTGCTTCCGAAAAAAACCACAAACACCATAACTCTTTGTCCGCTAAACACCGAAAGCGACACTCCAAAAGCGCGAAGATTAACCACAGCTTGCCATCGGTTATCCTCCTGCTCGGTATCTATGCTAGCGGGAAAACAGAATGGTCTAAGCAGTATATTGAGCGCGTATCTAACACATCTGTCGTCATTCGATCAGATGATATCCGAAAAAGCCTTGGTAAATCAGTCCAGGATCACACAAAAGAAGATGAAGTTGAATCTTTGATGCTGAAGGAGTTGGAGAAGCAAATTCAGCTTCATCAAACCATCATTGTCGATGATTGCGAGCACAATATAAGTTCCGAATTCCGCAAGAAAATTATTGATGCTATTCCAACAGATCAGTTTAATCTGGTTGTCAGATGTTTCCCTTTAAAACCTATTTTTGCAAGAGAACGTTTGATAAAGGATAACAAAGAAGGGAAGGAACACTACGCGGCGACTGACTTGGAGCTCGAGAAGTTGGCTTCTAAGTTTTCTGAAGCGGGGGAAGAACTGAAAAATGAGGGTTGGATCGAGATAAAAGACTAATTTTCTTTCTGGAGTGAACTACTGCTTGATTTTCGATTACATATATACATCTCTCTATTGTATTTGAACACGATATACACACGGAACGAAGCTGAATACTAAATATGTATTAGTGCGTTTCCTTTTTTATATAGGTATTTTCTCTAACAATAATAATGTTTTACTTATCATTGCGGACTCTGTAAGGTGTGATGAAAGAGACGTCTTTATATCCAATTTAACCACTAAAACTCAATCTGTCTGTTCAAGCGACTATAAAAAATGATTTTCAGAATTCTATCCCTGCGCCACGTTTTTCTTCCCTCTATCTAAACTTGTTTCTTTCGGGCATAGGTGCACATTCGAAAAGAAAAGAAGAAAAGAAATGTAATCCTATCATTAAATAAGTGGAACTAAAACGTTTCACTTCTATAGAAGTGTGACTATAAGTGTTCATCTCCCTTCATCAGTTCAAAAGGACCTTCAATTGGCCGCGCATTGATTCTAAATATACGTAAGGCTTCCATTCAAGTCCTAGATTCGCCAAAGATACGTACTCCTTTCAAAGGGTACATGCAAATGTGCTACAGCATACTAATTTTTTTGTGAGTGAGTGTGTGAATGTGAATGTGTGTAAATAGGTGACGTCACGCCAACCGCTGCTCTCGCGCTCTCATTATCGCGAGGTAGTGATTTTCGTGGACGGAGATTGAATAAGTAAATATATAAATATATATATATGTGTGTTTTCCCCGCTGCTGTGGGTAGAACAAGGTAGTTATAGTCTGTGTTCGCATGATGTGATATGGTATGCTCCTTTGTCTGATACACCTATTGACGAGTAGATACCTTTATAATCCCAATGCTATTTAAAATTACTGAAGCGGACTGTTTTAACTTTCGCCCTGTTGATTTGCCGTGTCCTGGAATGCCATTGTTTTCTTGGTTCTCAACGCCACCTACGCTGTGCATTCTGATGAGTTAATTCGCTTAGCACTACCAATGTGGCGTGAGATTTCTTTACTATACTAAGGAAGGACCTGTTTAGGCAATCAGGCTCGCTTTTCTCTACGTGCAAGCTTTTCCCTGGGCATTCTCAGCCCACCCTCTGCGCTTAGGAACCGAATAACCCCCCTGCAAGATGAAAAAGGACAAACTACTACTACTAATGTCGGAAGCGGCCTCAGGACTGGGGTCCCAGATGAAGATTTCCTTTGAACTTTATCTTTCGCTCCGATCTGACGGGGAACGGGTGCTCAGAGTTTTCTGCCTTGGTATGGGTTGGTTTGTGAGTGTGTGAATGTGAATGTGTGTAAATAGGTGACGTCACGCCAACCGCTGCTCTCGCGCTCTCATTATCGCGAGGTAGTGATTTTCGTGGACGGAGATTTTTATTTTGCCATACTCTTAGTTTCTGTGCAATAAGGAATTTCTTTTTTTTTTATGAAACATTTGGTTTTCTAGTGCTGTCGCCCTTTATTCTTTCCCGTTCAATTATACTTTATGAAAATTTTTAGAGCGCTATGAATCGTATGGCTTGCGTTATTCATGAAATGTATAAATGTATGCGATTATTTCCTTAATGTCTTTTTAGTATGGCAGCGAGGTTTTTAGGGGTTGCAATTTTGCGTCTGATTGCCCCCTCCACACATTTTTTTAATTCAATATTGTAAATGGAGTCGCCCATTCTCTTTTCTCAAGTTTCTTCCTCTGAGGAAACAGCGGAAGAGCACGCGGCTAGGTGTGTTTTGGCCCTTCAGCGGCAACGTCAAGCCATCACCAACGAGGTAGAGCAGTTCTTTGCGGCTTGCACGCCGACCACCGATCACAAAGGCAACTCAAAGCAGAAAGTTATCCCCGCGGCGGAAGGGGAAGGGGGCCGCTCCCCCTCCCCTTCCCGCCGGATAAATTTCCTGAAGCTGCATGCAATGCATCGCAGGCGGTTGTATCTGCAGTACGCCGAGCAGCTCTCCCACCTCTCAGATACGCACCAATATTATAAGCTTCTTATGTGGTGTCATGATCACCACCTCTTTATTCACCCCAGTGTGAAGGCGGCACGCCGGCGCTCGGAGTTCCGTGATCACGTTTTTTTCGTTTCGAAAGACGTACCACGTATGACGCCGCTCTTAGCGATCCCAGAGCACCTAGTAATTGGATTTAAAGACGTCAACGACGTTACGGCAGATAACCAGAATAACCTTTACGATGCCCAACGGACGAGAGAATTCCATGCGCTCAATAGCGGGGGATCAGCCTCCGAGGAGGATGTTTGTCAATTTTTTTTCAATTCCTTGGGTATGCTTGTTTCGGACTTGGTAACGGCAAAAAGCAGCCCGCTGAGCGATTTCCGCAGCTGCTTCGCGGAGCTGCTTTCAAAGACGCGCACACTGCAAAACGCCCCATACTTCGACGATGATGTTGTCTTTAACCCGGTTGAACCGTGCCTGGCGGATGTGCTGCTTCAGATGATTCGGAATTACATCAGGGGCGGTCCGTTAGTCAATAAACTTTCCATGCAGGAGCTGCAGTGGGCAGTCAGCATTTGCCTATCGCATTCGACGCCGCTGTGTATCGATTCCGTGCGGTCGATTGGAATCCTGCCCGTCATTCACGCGTTTCCGCATGGAGGAGAGAAAACGAACTCCTACCTCGTCACTCGCACCTCGCGCCGTGGAGCTTCTGCGAAGATGTCTGCCTTTTTTCGCCACGAATTTGGGTATGATTTCGATTCTATCCACGACGGAAAGTGGATTTACTTGCTTCCTGATAGACCACTCAAGGCCGGGGAGGAGATTCATGTTCAGGCGATGGCGCCAATATGCGATAAGGACGACATGGAGGCGCAACAGATGTGGCGTCTTAGCTGCGGTACTGCCCCTTCGAGCTACAAAAGTACCACCGAGGTTGCGGAACGTCGGGCGGGGTTAACAGCGGAGATCATATCCCTTGGTGAAAAGTACTTGACCCAGGAACAGAAGCGTTGTTAAGCGTGACTATTTGGATGCACCTGTTCTTCGGTCTTACCAAACACGATCTAAAAGGCACAGGGAGACAAAATAAAACACTTAAAATATACAGAATCCTAATGAATGGTACGCTCGTTTTCTTTTATTAAACGAAGCTCTTGCATCCTCTTCCTTTACTTCCAGTCCGTTGTGGTTTTGCGGTTGCCTTTCTTTTGTTTTTCTGTTGAACATTGCCGTAGTATTAGACTAGCCCCACACGCGCGTAGACCCATAAAAAAAAAAAAAGAACAACCCTCCCCCCCCCCCCCCCCACGATGCCGAGCAAGCGTCGCCGCGCCCGTGAGGAGAAGCGGCGACACCGCGGCGGCGACCCCCCGGCGTCTCACCGTCGGGCTCGCCAGCGGCCTGCGTCGCGGCCGCGGCCGACGGCCCCCCCGCGCCCCCCCTCGCGCGTTTTCTGCCACATCTGCGCGCAGAACCACTGGACGGTGGCGTGCCCCCGTCTCCGCGCGCAGCCCGGCGAGTACCCGCTGATGGACCGCCGGCGGGGCTGCTGGCTCTGCGCGCAGCGCGGCCACACCGCGGAGCAGTGCCCCGTCCGGCGCTACCTCTGCCGCGACTGCGGCGGCGTCCACGAGACGCGGGCCTGCGCCTTCGCGTACGTGGGCGCCGTCTGGCACGAGTTCCGCGACCCCGCGACGGGCCACCGCTTCTACACGACGGCCGACGACACCGAGCCCCGCTGGGACCCCCCGTCACACGAGCGCGACGTCGTCCTCTGGCACTGCCCGAACTGCGCCGTGATGGTGCCCGCGCGGTACGCGGAGTGCGTGCAGTGCCACCGCCCCCGCCCCCAGTCCGCCCCCACCGACGACGACGACGACGACGACGACTCGTCGAGCGGGGACTCGACGAGCGGGTCCGACGCCGGCCCGCCGCGGAAGGGCGCCGCGCTCGAGGCGAGCAGCTCCGACTCCGGCGCGTTCGACTAATACGCGGTGCCGGCTCGCGATTCCGTCCTTTGTTCGCTCCTCCTTCGCTTTCCGCCTCCATACCCCCACCCATTCTCGGAGGAGGTGGAGGATATTCCTCGGTTCGGATTTACGAACCGATCGGTGTCGTTAGTCGCGGTCCGTTGTTTTCGCGCATGAGGAGCACATTGGTTGAACATGCAGGCGGAAACAAACGGATGCCTCTGGAAAGGGGAGGGGGGAATAAACAAGGAATCCGCATTCTAACCTAATCACGAACTATACACTCTTGCTCCGAGTTTCAAGACAAATTCCGTACTTTGATTTGGATGATCTGCCGCCATTTTTTGATCTTTTTCCACCCTTTTTCCCATCTTTTTTTTTCAATCGAGTTAAACCTTTATAGGGCTATGTAGGCTTTTCATTCATATATAATAAGGGCTTTAAGGGTTGAAGCGACTTTAGTGGGTATACGTGTGTACACTGTACTTTGTGTAGGATCTCACCATCATTACCACTAAGAGTACTTTTATGCAAGAGTTGGAAAAGAATTCAACACGAAGAGCTGTCCGGGCAGCTTTCCGAATCAGTACCCTTTTAAGTAACCTCTATGGTGCCGTCCACACTGCGGCGTCCCAAAATGGCAATAGTGTTGAACGTATCTTTCAGGTTTCTCAAAGATGTTTGAAGAAAAGACCCTGACGAAGGAAATGATATATAGGGCGCGCATCCTAGGCTTGCTATTTCTTCCTCTTTCTCAATTACAGTAGTGGAATGGAGGGCCTCATGATGTCTGTAGATAAAGTATCTTGTGTCGGTAAAATCTTCCCTGCGCGTCGATGAAGACAATGCCTGGGATGGTTGCTCTTTCCATAGGAAGGAGGGGAGGGGGCTAAGTACACAAGTGCAAAAATAAACACAATTAATGCGGGTAATAGTGCCTACATTTCACAGGATGGGAAGGTGTAAAGCCCGCGGATCGCGCAGGGCTCTTTGATTTGTCTTACCCCGCGGTATATGCCGGCCACCTCTGCGTGGTGCTTCGGATTAGTAGCCCGACGAGGGTGAAGCTAAGTGCCTGCAAGTCACCCGTCCTCGCGGACGACGGCTTCCATTCTTAGATGCTAATACTGGTAGGGTATTCGACAGGGCCTTTGCTAAGGCTACCCGAGCTGAGTTTCAGACTCAGACTGAACACTGTTAGCGCTTATCTTACCCAAATACTCGCTCGCCGAGTTCTCTGGCTTTACCAGACACCACTTATGCGCTGTGGTGATATTTGGGCCGTGCGCACGATAAGAATGGGGAAAAAAAATTGTCTTACCATGTATTGTATGTTATTAAGATGACGATGCTTCCGGAGGTGCCATCCTAGTAATACCTCAATTCTGGTGAAGGCGAGAGCCCTATGCACTGTCGTCGAAGAGGTCTCACATTGTAAAACTGCACAACGGTAACGAAATTCATGAATTCCGCGGCAGCAAATTGGTATTTTTAAGGCTATTCGAGATTCGACTTCTGTGGATAGGATCAATTTTAGTTTAGATCTCTGTTCATTCCCTTTACAACGTCCCTCACCATTTTGTTCGCATGAGGTAAGGGGTGGGGCGTCAGAAGCATTGGTAAACATATTCAAGGGATTCAAAAGAGTACATCGCCAGAGCTCCGGGGTTCCCACCAATTGGTAATAAGTTGAAGTATCTTTGGTTGAAAACGGTCTATTTACTTACTTTTGAGATAATCAGCATGTGCTGGAAGACACTGTTATGCTATCCGTAATGTTGACAATTCCATTCGCTGTTGTATCGATTATACGGTTTCTTTTAAGTCAAGCTTCGTGTTTACGAAAGATTCTTTTACGGACCTAACCTAAGATTTTCATCTTAGTTTTTGGTTGACTCGAGACTTCATTCTTTTCCCCTCCATTGTGGGTGATAAACATATCCAAGAAGAGAAAAATTCAGGAAATGGAAAAGATGTGCACTAAAGGACTGAAAATATATGGTGTAAATATATATACATATTAATTTCGAATTCTATGATGTCTTTTGTGCCCAAGATAAAAAAAGGTCAAGGTGGAAGAACAACAACAAAAACGAGGAAAATAAAAGAAGCATTAAGGTGAAAAAAATAGAAGCGAGGCTCTCTTTTAAAGGATCTATCCAAAACACCCATCGGTCATCATGTCGACAAATTCAACACACCCGCATAGGAGATCACGTCTTTTTAGCTATAACTCTTTAGATCTCCCCCCCGAAATGATGATGAATATGAAACAGCGTTCGGTAAGGACATCTAAATGCGATCTAAAAAGGCAGATTCAAGAAGAATTTCAAGAGCAACAGAAAATGAAACGGGAGCGGCAGCTGCGTGGCCTAGTCCTTGGGAAAGGGCTTGGTGAGAAAGCTGAAAAAATGATTTTCAAGGGCTTTTACAAGCCACAAATAGCCCTTGAGAGAAAAGACTCGAAAGATAAACTGGAGGGCTGCAGTTCTACAACATACTCGAATGTTCAGTCTTTTCTACCAGAATTGGTTCCCAGTAGAGTATTTGAAGACACAATGAGCAAGGCGTTATCACATTCCGATGTTTCCGCGGGTGCATTACGGCATCTGGACTTTCACCTGCATAGCAACGCAGCCTCTTCGACACATCTCGAAACGACAGCCTCCACACTTACGCAGGAGGAGCATGGCTTGAAAGAGGGCTCTGCTCCTCAGTTGATTTCAAAATTCGAGGAAGCCTGCATTGAGATTCAGGATTCTATTGACAACTTAGAGTCTGAGCTCAATATGCTATGTGTGCCGCATCCATCTTTTAATGTCTTTTTAGATGTCCTTTCGCGGGCCTTGGAGGTGGTGGAGAGTGGTGACCTCAAGGAGGAGTTCGTCATGTCAAGCACCGCGCCGGATATGGAGAACTCCGAGATCAAAGGCTTGTGTGATGCTAAACCGGACATCCACCTTGTTGGCGCCGAGGAAGTGATGGATTATGTTCTGGGAAACATGATCGAGACCGCCTTCGAGCTCGTTCCTGTGACCCACACCGCGCAATGGGTCCTGCAGTTCACCATTACCTTCCTGCGCTCGTTGAAGGCCCTCACGAAAGAGGATGCGTACCTGAGGCTCGGGCTTCTGGCGCGATGTGTGCGCCTGCTTGGGGGCACGGAGCATTTCTCCGCCACGCTCCTCACGTTCACGTTTTTGATCGAAGAGTACAGTGCCTTTTACGAACTAACCAATTCTGCGGAGAGTAACATTGGAACCCTGTTTAGCCATGTGGAATCGGTGTTAAATAGCATACTCATGGAGTCTTTCCCTCTTCGACGTTCAAAACTACAGAGGGTTGATAAGCTTCTCAGGATGAGGTTGCAGCGTGTGATGATGTTTATCAGTGAACTGGACACTAGCTGGAGGCCGACTATTCATTTTCACCTGCGGTGGAAAGATAGATTCTTGAGTAAGTGCTTTTTTCGCATTCACAATATTATATCGCAATGTTATGTATTCTGTACTCATGGCTTCGTTGATGAGGCATTGTATTCTAAAATTTACGACTCTCGTGTTACTGGGAGGGTTTTAGGGACCATGGCTTCTCAGCCACAGATTGTGCTCGCACAGCGAGTTGAATACGAGCGCGTTGTTGAAGGCTTCACGTTCCAGCAAATCGGGGTTTCAGTGAAGAAACACTCCAGCTTGATAGTTGGCTATCAAATTTGCATGGCTGCGCGCTATGTGCTGCGGCAATCCACGCCAGAGTATGACAAAGCCTGGGGATTTAAAATGAACGAGACATTAAAGGTGCTAGATTCAGATAAAGCAGAACAAATTATTGCTAAAATAGTTGCTCGAGCTAAACAAAAGGTTTTGAAATTGAATCGCCAACGTGGGACAACTGTCTTTATAACCCAAATTCCGGATTTAAAATCTTCGAAAAGCGCTTTAACCTGAAAGGAAGCTTGAGATAATCAGCCCTGATATGTGAAAAGTGGGAACGATGTCTTGCGAAACGCACTGGCGAATGCGATCCAATACAGTAGTGTTACTTAAGGAGAAATATTCATTCATTTTTTTTTAAATTAGCTGTACGCTCTACACAGCACACAAATGTAACTTGATATTTCATTTGAACATTTACTTCTGCTTTCCCTTGCAATTTCTGTTGTATTCTGTCAGAATTGATGTACTGCATATAGAATGTGCGTGTACGCCTCGATAGAATGAAGTTCCAGGAGATCTGCGATACATATTTCCCTTCCCTTCATTTATTCTTTTTCTACCTTTATATATATATATATATATGTATGTATACGCCGTGCTAATGATTTATTAAGCTTCATCAAAAGCGCATTGCACACACAAAAAGGTACAGGGGGAAAGAAGGGTACTTCTGAAGGACGACACATTGGCTTTCTTGGCGATAGATTTTCAAAAATGAGCTTATGTATAAAGAATCCCCCGCAATGCGTGTATATACAATCGCTCAATAATGAGCGAAGGTACAAACTTCTACTTCGAGGAGATACTTGCCTATTAGGCACTGAGATGATAAAACAATACATAGAGAAATTGATCGGGGTCCCCGTAGCACAGCAGAAACTCACTTTCAACGGGCGCGAATTAGAAGATGGTTCGAGCGCAGATAGCATTGGGCTCTACAATAACGCTGTCCTTCACCTTCAGCACACCGATCTTCCTGTGTGCGACCTTTCAACTGACCCTCCGAATCAACGACCGGCTTCACCGGAGGAAAACGCAAGTCCAGAAGATAGAGCTTCTAGATCCCCCATAACCCCTTTACACTCGTCGAGCAGCCTCAAGACGATCACAACGAGGGGGTTGCCGCGTAGGTCCCCCCCTGGCTCGGAAGGCGTAGCGGAATACCAACTTCTTCAAAGGCGCGAGTGGGAAGCTAAACCGGGTGCCTACTTAGATCCCTATTTTGAAGGCCATAAGGCTTCAAAGAAAACACGTGGGAGTACCCATGCCGGTCGAAGCTTCATGAAGAGTCTCCTCCCGACGCAATTTACCACGGATAGAACCCCTTTTCATTCCGCGTCCAGTCATTTTAGACGGGATAACGCTACGGAGACGATGCATGACGAATCCACGACGGAAATCAGCCCAGAGGTACTCGGGAGTATGGGGGAGCGTAATGGAAATCCCTCCCTCTGTGAGGCGTCTGAAGACGCGCCATCGCTGCTGGAGGGTAGCCGAAGCATACAGCGGCAGAGCCTGCCAGGGAAAACGGAAAGCATCGGGAGGTTTCTCACCAGTTCAAAGGCCCCGGATGTATATCGAGGCCAGCGGGGTACGCTATCGAGGAGGGCTGCTAGCCAAAAGCACAGTTTACTACTTACCGATCGATATCTTCCTGCACTGAAGGCTGAAAACCAGGCCTTAACACGCGAAAATGAGCTTCTACAGGAAAAGCTGCTAGAGGCTGAGAGACGTGCCGCCAACGCTACGTCGGACTGGAAGCTGCAAGAGGAGGTTTTAGCGCTCAAAGAGGCTTTGGAGACCGCGGAGAAGGAAAAGCAAAAGGCTGTAGATGAGGCTCAAGCAATATGGCAGCATAAAGAAGCGGAGCTCATTGCGGAACTAGACCTCCTGAGAAAAGAGCTCATGCAGACCCGTGCGTTGAGGGAAGACCTACAAGACGAGCGACAAGGACGAATTACCTCACTTCAGTCTCAGATGCAGACTCAGAAAAATGAAATTCGCGCAAGGGAGGAAACAATTCGTCAACTCCACTTTACACTGGCGGAGTTGCAAAGTAAACAGGATCCACGTGAGGTTTCTCCTTTTCTGGAAAAGTCCCTTGATGAGCTCGTGCAGGGTTTGCTGGAACGCATGTCAAGGGTGTTAGACGCCCCGCAGATTAAACTCGATGACAAAGGCACCTGTGCGATTAACATATCAGACGAGATGAACATATTTGTAACCCTAGACAGCGAATCCGAGCGACTGCACGTGTACACGATGCTGTTAAATGAACTTCCTGACTCTGAGGTGGTTCGCCTACGGCTCTATGAGAACTTATTAGAAGGTGCGCTTTTGGGAAGAAGCACGGCTGGGGGCACAATCAGCATCAGCAAAGAAGAAGGCATAGTGCTTCTGAGTATCTCGGTAGATGTTCGATACAGCGATGAGGGCGCGTTAGCGCATCTCGTGTGTCCTTTCCTTGAATTAGTTAGACGTTGGCAGATAGACATTCAGAGATTACTGTCAATGCCCTGAGTGAGCTAAAAGGTATTTTATCTGAATGAATTATTTTGCTTCTTTTCCTTTCTATCTACCCTAATCCTCCTGTAATATCTCCTTGGAATTGGATACTGCATTTATTTTACAGGTCTTAACGAACACTTGGATACACAATGCGAGCGACAGCTGATTTATTGTTGCTAGAGTATATTTAATGCTTTATTTGCAGAATATGGTCGAATTTATTGTATTTGATGCCTTCTCATGGTTTTCTTACAGTATAAGGCATTGACCTATTATTAGCGGATAGACCTCCTCCCCCTAAAAGGAAAAACGGCGTAGAGTGAGAAATAATCATACCTATATTCAGAGACGGCCTAAGAGTACATTTATTATTCCAATTCTCAAGTTACGCACTTTCACGGCACGATCAAAAATCGCTAAGACAATGCCATCCCAAGCAATGCCTCAAGTACGCCTATTCTTAGTGGTTGTGAGTACGGGTTCATCGCTTGGGAATGATCGCCAACAGCTTTTAGAATGCTCTGCTTTGGAACTTCCTTTTCCTTCTATGACGAAACCAGCAACAACGATGCCATCCGGCTCTTACCCCTCAGAGTCGCGTTCGTCAACGTCAACCGTTCTAGGACGAAGCTCGCCTTGTTTGTACTGGGCCCTTAGAAATAGGCTCACATTTTCTAGGAAGCTTTTAGAGTTCAAAACGCTTATCAGTAGCGAAGATTCCGAGAAAGCGCACTCGTCCGTAAATTGTGCCGTTCGTGTCGCATGCCGGTCGAAAAAAAATTCTGTAAAGTTATGCCGTCATGACTGGGAAACTGCGGACCCAGAAACGGTAATGAAGGTGAAGACCCATGGAAATGCCAGTACCTTGCCGAGCGATCCAGACATCTTCACAACCTTAAAATTAGGCGACTATTTAGTGATTGCAGACACGGTAGAGATACACCTAGGTGCTGTGAAAGTGATCACAAGAACATTGGAAAACACCCAAGATGTGGATGACGCACCCTTATGGTTATTTAACGTGGTTGAAGGCAAAGGTGCTGTGTTTCCCACATCGCAGTCAGACCTTCATCCAATTGAGGAATGTGTGCTAAAAGGGGCATTATCCTGGGCTCAACTCCCGCGCGGTGCTCGAATGGAGATTATGCGGACAGCCTGGTGGATGCGAAAGTCAAGCCTGAGAACAGCCTCGACCCGTCCCAAGCGACCCATTATCGCGGGCGGGGTGAGTCGGAATCCCGCGTGTGAGGGCCCCGAGCAAGCTTCAGACCCGGCCAGCGAGCATGACGCTGAAGCCGGTCTTTCCGACCTCGACGCGGCCACCCCCTCGCCCTCAAACGGCAATTCGCAGCTCGTCTTGCGCGACGCGGCCGGGGGGGGGGGATGGCGGCGGGATTGCCGCCCCGCCTCCCCGCCGGCAAGCGGGGCTCCGCCGCGTCCTCGGGGTCGGCCACGCAGGACGGGCCGGACGGCCTTTTGCGCGGCCCCGTCGTCGGCAGCCCGAGCCCCTCGCCGGCCCACGCGGGGCGGAAGCCGCCCTCGCTGGCCTACGGCGAGACCTACGACGAGCGGCTCGACGACGCCCTGGAGGCACTCGAGGACCGCTCGGCGGTGCTCGGCCAGAGCCACCTCCTCCACACCGCGCGGGCGGCCGCGTATTTGGGCCCGCTCGTCCTCGGCGGCGAGGCCGAGCCCCGCGGGGCGACCCCTGGCAGAAAGCGAAGCCGCCCGAAGACGACGACGACCCCGCGGAGGGTCGCGGCCCCGCGTCCCTCCGCGAGCGGCCTCGCTCCCCCCCCCGCCGTCCGCGCCGCAGCCCCGCCCAACGCGGACGAATCCCAGGAAGTTTTCTTTCTCCACATCTGAGGAGTGGAAGGGAGAGGGATGGGCGGCGACCAAAGTGTGATTTTTTTTTCTTCTATTATGATTATTCCATTTGAGGCATAACCCTACCGAGATTAATTTTTTTCTAGATTTAAAGACGGTTCTAGGGTCCATTTGTTCTAGAGAATTTGCGTTGTTAGTATTAATAGTATAGGGTAGGGCCCGGTGTAGCCGAACTGGGCGCCTTCTGTTCCATTGGTAGATTAATGGTTACATGGTATCCTTAATAGTCTAATTCTTATTATTTATACTTGCAATAATTCATAACCACAAACAGCTACACTCAAAATAGAATATCTACTCGCTTGCATGTTTTCATAAGGGATGTGTTTCAGCCTTAGTGTTATGGGTGGCTTACTAACTTATGTTGTTACGTTCTTACTCTTTTTTGAACTTTTTCTTTTTTTTTTTCGGGGGGGGGGGGGGGGTACATGGTGAGTAGTACAGCTTTAAAGGCGGTTCGACAGGTTCGTAATCGCGGGGGGGGGGGGGGGGGGGGGGGGCATAGATTTTTTTTTATTCTTTCAAAAATATCTATCTCCCAAGATAGTTGGATCGATAGGTATAATAAATTGCTTAATTAATCTTTTTTTTTGAGCACACTAAGACTGCAACATTCGGTTCAAAGACTCAGGGTTTGAAGGCGTATATTAGTCTTCCGTTGCACTTTAACCCAGATTAAACAATAAAAAGCTCATACATACGTTGGAGTAGAAGATACAATTGGTGTCGGTATTGTTTCTTCTCAACTTCCCTTAGGCATAAGTGTTTTTTTTGGGATAACTGGGATTGATAAAGTAAAAAAAAAAAAGGGAAAAAATAAGAATAATTAACTTTACCTTTTGTGTTAACAGTTTAACTGTGATCATTGACATTTAAGTTGTGATAACACTACATCAAGGTTAAGGAATCACTATATAGAGATATTAAGGGAAAATGTTTCGTGTTTTTTCTGGTAGTTGTCTAACTCTGGAAGACATGGAAACCGTGGTGAGACATAATTTAGTTGAACGACCTCACATTCTGGGCCCCGGAGCGGACTATTTCACGGATGACGGAGAGCCACTTCGACCGCAACCCGAAGCTCATACCTTGCAAAAGGTGTTTTCTGGCAGTGCGTTGGATCTAAATGCGTTTGGCGGCGATGCCTACTCCGACGAGGAGCAAGGTGGGCCAGTGCGAACCGTAAACGGCCAACTACCTTGTCAACCACTCCCGGTGAGCACCATTCTTAACCAACTTAGCTCCGAGACCGCGAAGGAGAGGGTGAAGAGCGTCAAGACGAGAACCAATGTCTTGGTGATAGCAGAAAACGGGTACCTCGGGTCCCATGTCGTGGCGAAGCTTCTGAAGGCCGATTACAGCGTCCGCCTGGCGACCTCGAACCTCGTGACCCAGCAGCAGCAGGCGGAGCTCTACAAGGTGATGAGCGTGGATGCACCCTCCCGGCTTTCGATCACGCATGTCGACATTAGAAATTCGATCGCGCTGCGGGACGTTATCAGGGGCTGCCGGTATATTATCCACTGCGGGTGCTCGAACGCGGCGGTGGATAAGAAAAAAGGACCGGTGGCGTACCACATGGAGACCATCCAGGCTCTTTTTGACGGTATTCGTCTCGCTGGGAAGGCCTCGGTAAAGCGCGTCGTGCTGACCGGTGCAGCCACCTCTGTTTTCCACATCCGCGACCCCCTGCCGCCGTCCGGAAAATTCGACGAAAGGTGCTGGAATACGGTCGCCAATTCGGAGACGGACCCCATCCCCTACGCCAAGATCGTCTTTGAGAAGGAAGCGTGGCGGCTTCGCCAGATGTTAGGGGTGGAATTAGTAGTTTTGCTGCCCTCGAGTACGATCGGCCCGAGCCGAACGGAGGAAACCAGTGATGCGATGATGGTGATCCAGGGATTGGCGAACGCCCCGTCCTATTTTCCATTTTGCCCCAAACTGTACTGGAACTATGTCGACGTCTGCGATGTCGCTGAGGCGCACGTGCGCGCGATGGAGTCGCCGGAGGCAAAAGATCAACGCATCATTATTTCAAACGCCTGCCTGAGCCTGGCGGAGGTCAGTAGGATTATCAAAAAGCGGTACGCCCACCTGAACCCGCCGACGCGCTCAGCGAATACGCTACTGACGTTGCTGATTTATGCACCCCAGAGCGTGAACCTACGCTTCTTGTGGAGAAATTTGGGTGAGCGTAAACCACTGGATAATCGTCGTGCGATTGAAGAGCTGGGGATGCAATTCACCGATATGGAAAAAACCATTGGGGCATGCGTAGAGGAGCTGATGGATGCCAAAGCTGTCCCCACGCCACACGAGGCTCCCGACAAATCCTTTGTAAAGGTGGCTTTGGTTGCCTTCGGGGTGATTAGTCTTGTTGGAGCTCTAGGTTTGACTTTATTGAAAAAGAAAAGGAAATGAAGCACCACATGCGAAGGAGCAAAGACCCATGTAATTATCTATGTATGCTGAATCGTGGTGTACACTCCTCAGTGGTATGCTGCTGTTGTTGTTTTTTTGTGTGCATGCGTGTGTGTCTGTGTGTGTGTGTGTGTGTGTGTGTGTGTGTGTGTGTGTGTGTGCTCTGGCCACATTCCATAGGTAATAAGTGTTAACATTGAGATGTATAACGCTTAGACGTTTTCCTTTTTTTTTGCTTCGTTTAACTCTTTCACTCCTTACGACTGTGATGCTTGCGAACTCAGCTCACTGCAGCAAATGAACAGAATCTTGGAAACGAAGTATAGTTGTGAAATAATAGGTGATGCTCATTCTGAGGAATAAGTTGGTCTCGATAGTTTCGTATTTGTACCAGTTTTTAGATAAATTACTCGCTGTTAATTAGGAAAATCCACGACAATAAAGAATAAAGCAAACAAAAAAAGAGGTCTAAGTGTGATTTAACAACAACAACAACAAGCACCTATTATACGAATAATCAACTATCTATCTATCTATCTATCTATCTATCTATATACACATATATATATATATATGTGTGTGTGTGTATAATTGTTTAACTGTTTTCCTGTATTGTAACGGATCCTAGAGGAAAAATAAGTCTATAATAGGCTATGTAGTACATTTACATATGGGTCTTTATTATTGAGTTTATAAATATCCAGTTCATATGTACTTTTGGTAATTACAATGACCGAATAGATTTACATGACGTATCTCGTTAATGTAGCGCTTTATAACTCTGCAGAAAAGGGTGAATGTCTGTATAAAAATCCCTACTCTCCCACTTCAGATAAAATATACCATCGAGATGTTTTTATGGGGTAATACAGGAATGAAGATGGGTTATTTTGAAATTGTTGTTTACTCACAAACTTAACTCTTAAAAAGCCATGAGTTTTTTAAACGATAATTAAAAATTCGTATTTTCAATTTTTTCCACATTTCTGCAATTATCTGCTTCGAATGACAGTTATGCAAAAAATAAAAATGCGCAAGCCGCACATGAGTAAAGTCAAAATCTCTTTACGCTTCCCAACATTTTGTCTCTCTACTTTCTCAAAGGGACCTATGTTTTGTCGGATTTCCTTTAAACTATTTAGGGAAGCCCACTTTACGGTTGCATCTTTTCCAACGCAGTGCTTCAAGGAATAGATTACTCGCAGGTATACAACTCAAAGTGTGTGAAGCAGCTTCGGGTGCCTTCTACTTTGAATACTAATGTGGGGGGGTATTAAGTCGCGTAAAGACTACTCGCAGCATTTTTCTCGGTGGGTCCCCACCAAAGGTCTTGAGGGGATTCGAAAAGCCCTAGCACATGAACCGCGGCCGTGGTATCTCGCGTTTGGCCTTCATCAGCAAAACAATCTTCTACAGGATCATCACTGCGCGCGTTTGATATCGTGGTGCACGACCATCGTCCAGCTTCATCGGACATCTTCGGGGAAAAAGGAGGTCTACCGCTACGCCCACGAAACCTTTCATCTGCTGAATCATAGCCACAAGCCCGGAAAGGAGAGCTTTCTAGAGTTCATGCGCCTGTGTGCCGTTGGCAAGGATCTCACGTCGGCGTTCGAATGGCATCAGCACTGGATCGAGACGAAGAAGAAGGGCCACGACTCGCTTCTGCACCTTGTCTGGCTTTTACGCATCGCAGCCCTCGGCCCGAGCGATGAGGGCGCGGAGGATATGGCGTCCGCCGTCCTCGAGGGCTACAGCCTCCACTTCTGCACCCCGATGGAAAACGGCGAGAGCGGGGAGCGGAGGCTTGCCCACTTCGAGCCTCAAAGCCCAGAGGAGGAGCAGCAGCTGCGCGGCCTCTTCCTCTCCTTCAAGGCCCTCCGGCCGCGCGTGCAGGAGCGAGGGCTGCTCGACTTTATCGACAGCCTCCCCGTGGAGGGGGGGGAGGGGGAGGTCCGGGCCTGGCTGGACGACGGCTGGCCGAGCAAAAGCCATCACCACGTCCTCCCGCATCTGGAGGGCGGGCAAAGCGCGCCGAGGGTTAGTCTCGAGGAGCCTCGTCTTCGCGATTCCATTTTAAACCCCGCGCTGATCCGGCGGCTGGAGGAGGCGGCCTTCGCGCACGACGTCCGCGCGGTGGTGGGGCTGCTTGGGGACTACCAGCGGCGCCTTTCCGAGGAAAAGGAGGCGGCCTTGGCGGGCAAGGCCCGGTCTTCATGTCTGAGGAAGGGAAAGGAGGGGGGGGAGGAGGAGGTTTGGCGGCAGTTCGCGGATGCCTCGGCGCGGCAGTTTCGCGCGCCCGTGGTCGAGGGCGGCGGGCTGACGCCGGAGCTCTACCACTACCTCGTGGTCGCGCTGGCGAGGACGCATCCGACGGCGGCGCTGCGCACGCTCGGGCGGATGCGCGATGCGAACCTGCGCGTGCTCGACCTCACCCGCGCCGTCGTCCTGGCCGCCGCCGCGGGCGACTTCGACGCGCAGCTCGCGCTTTTTAACGAGCAGCTCGCCGCGGTCGCCGCGCGCGCGAAGCTGGACGAGGACTTCGACCTCAGCAAGCCCGTCGAGCACTACTGGAAGTACGAGTACACGGAGCTCTTCGCCGCGCTCAACGGGCTGGACCTGGCGTCGTTCTACGGCCTGCTCCTGCGGGCGGGGCGGGGGCCGGGGCTCCTGCAGGCGCTGCTCCTCGCGTCCGGCCTCCACGGCGTGGAGGCGGCGGACCTCGTCGTCGTCGACGCCGCCCTGCGCGAGAGCGCCGCCGCGTATTTTCGCGCGCAGGCGGGGCCGCGCGAGCTCCAGGCGGCGCTCGACGCCATCCCGCGCGCGATGCCGCGGCTGGACCTCGCCCTCGTCGGCGCGCTCCCGCACTTCGCCGACTACGCCCTGCCGGCCGCGGACGGCATCGCGACGGACGCGGCCGGGCTCCAAAGCCGCCTTTTCGCGCGCGAGGGCGCCGCCGTCGGCGCCGCGTACGTCCTGGACGCCTCCTTCGTGGAGACGGGCGAGGGGTTTCTGAACCTCGGCCTGCCGCCCGCCAGGGAGGCGGGCTCGCTGATCCTGATCCCGTACGTCGCGCTCGCGCAGCTCGGGGCCTCGATCGCGAAGGGCGCGGAGGTGGTCTCCTTCGACGCCGTCCTGCAGGAGGCGATCCAGGGCGAGCCCTTCCTCGCCTCCCAGCGGCTGCGCGCCCTGCGCGCGCTTCTGGAGGGCCCCACGGCGGGGTCCGTCGGCCGCCGGGTGCGCCTCCTGCACTTCACGGAATGCCTGCAAGCCCACGGCATGCTGGAGAAGGGCGCGCTCGCGGAGCTCGGGCTCGACCCCGCCGCGTCGGACAACGACCACGTGATTCTCGTCCTGGCCATGCTCGCCGCGCTCGCCCCGCCCGGGATGCGGATTGTCCTCTGCACCGACGATCGCGCGATGCGGGAGACGCTCGAACGGGTATCGCCGCGGCTTTTCGCGCGCGCGGTCGAGGTTCTGTCGACCGAACCCCCCGAGACGGTCGTGGATCTGGACAAGGGCATCATCAACGATACACCGGCCATCGACTTCCATCTCGAGAATTTTACGCCGAAGTGCGGTAAAACAAACACGCGGGATGCCGCGAAATCACTGTCGAAGAGCCCCCCAGACGACTCGGCTTCCTCGGCCGAGGGAGGGCTCGAGGGGGTGAGGGATCGCAAGGTGGTAGACCTTGCCGCCAGTAGGGTGAATCCCTTCACCGCGCGGCCCGAAGGAGCGGAGGATGTTAAGGCCGCACACCTGTCTGATTCCCCCTGGCTTTCTATGCTTCAAGATCTCTCGGAAGATCCTCAAGCGCTCTCGTTGTCTACGAGTGAGCACGATGTACAAACGGAGGCGGCTAGTTCGAAGCAAACGGAGCTTGCATCGGCACCCAAAGCAAGCCTAACGACGCCTTTGGATGGGAATGAAGCCAAGGGTGCGGTGCAGCCCTACGAGGCGCTTATGAATCTCTACGCATCGCCGAGCGATATCGTCCCGATAGGAGTGAAGGTGCAGGAAGCGGACGCGTTGGGCAGTATTTTTGAACAGTTCGACGTGATGGAGCCGGATACGCAGGCGCTGATGGAGGAGGAGACGAAGGCGCGAAAGAGCCGCTTGACAACAACAGGAGGGGGAGGAAATGAGAGCGGAAAGCGCCAACGACAACGACGACGATCGGCGCTGGAGAGAGAAGCGCTGAACAGCCGCGGGGCCTCAAACAAGGAGAAGTATCACCTTGCACGGCAGCTATCCAACATGTCTGGCGGGCGCGTGCCCTTCAATTTTAGATACCGCATTGTCGAGGCTAACATCCTTGATCCGCGGAATGCGCCACTGCGTAAGAGCTACGAAGATGCTATGCGGAAGAAACGAGCGGCTTTCAAAAGGAACAGGCTGTGAATGAAAATTCTATCATGAAGTCTTATATATATATATATATATATATATATATATATATATATATGGGATTTGAAAAGTGAATTCTATGCACACCATATTTTACTTCTTATGAAAAAGACGTTTGTCCAACTTACGCTTAAACTAAAAATACGCTAACAATCATAGCAGCTAAAAGGGCGGCCTCTTATTTGAACTCTTCATCTGTTATATTGTTTGAGATTGCATGATAGGCCATGTGGATCTTGGGCTTCTACTATAATCATTTTTTCCCGCCCACTTTTCATTTCCTAAAAGTGAATCGCACACAATCATGGTGTTAGATGGTGCTGAACCTACCACAAGTGCTGAAAATGTAAGTGCAAAGGATTTGAGCTGTTCGGATTCGCTCAAAAACGTTCTCTGCCCTCCTCCAACCTCTTTCGAATACTTTACGGAGCGCTACTACAACCACTATTTGTTCGAGAATTGCAAGAAAATAGCAGGTAACAGCGTCCGTATTTTACAGCATACCAATGGGCTCTGCGTGGTGTGTATAGATCCATCCCATGCAGCCTTGCAGGCTATCCGTATCGCACTACCGGAGCAAAAGCTTTCCATTCTCTCCGTGGTGTTCGGAACTGGCAGAGGAAATTCCATCATTTCCGCAGGAGGTATTGAGGTCGTCGGAAAGAAGAAGAAGAATGCGCTCGTTTGTCAATCAGAAATGAAGTTGTGCACCCTTATGTTATCGGATGGCAGTTCGTATCCGATTCCGGCGTGCTTAAACGGCTTTATTATAGAGAAAAACGAAAGCTTGATGACGAATCCGTGGATGGTGGCGGCTGCACCAACTGCTGAGGGGTTTCTTGCTGTGATTAACCCTAGCGCGAAAAATGACTTCATGGGCATGAAAAGGGTATGGACCGCAACTGGTGGGGATCTTTGCATTGAAGAACAAGATTAGTAATAACCGATGCGAGCGCGGCTGCTTGAAATTTACGCCGATGGCGAAGCAGAGTCGAGAAATAAAACGTTCGTCCTCTCTTTTTGGAATTTGAGAGTTATTTTCGTAGACATTTTCGATTTTCATTCTATGCTGCTCTAAGTAAAGCACTAAAACGATGGGTAATCGCCAGTCTGAGAACTTCAGCTCAAGGTTATTATTTTATTGTATTAGTATCATTTAGGAGAAAAATAGAACTTTTTTTCTTCGCTTTCTTTTGATATGCGTCTTACAATAAACGGATTTATTTGTTTTTTAGGTCTAGAACAATATTATCTCCTTTTCGCACGAACCATAAAATTTTGGCGTCACGGAAGGGCTATTCGAATGCGTAGGTATTCAGTACGGGGTCTATCCGCAATCTTGAAAGAACCCCACTCCACCCTTTCTGCGAGAGAAATAGTATCGGAAAGCACTTTTACGTGGACAAAAGCGTTTTATTATAGGGTGGCTGGTCCGAACAGAGCTTTCTCGAGAGGTTCTTCCCTTCGGCGGGTAGGCACGTCGTTGTGCAATACACGTTTTGTACGCGCCGAAACCTCAATTTCACCGGAAGATATCTCCATCCTTCCGCGCATAGAGGAGGAAACGACTGAAACGAGTTACACCCGGGGGAAGTTCGCCAATGATGACGATATCCCCCCCGCATTGCGGGCCGCTCTTTCTTCCAACATGCCATCCTTCTTTCAGGATGAAGAGCACCTCGACACCTTTTCCCGTTCTCGCGTGATCAGCTTTCTAAAGCGGTATGCGAAAGACCGCGCGATATGTTCCGGAAAGGATGTCTTTCACACCCTGGAGGTAAACATGAACGCGAGCGTTCGCGCAGAAAACGAGGCGCCCATTTTCCACAGTTGTATTCATCTTCCCCTGCGGCACCCTGACGTTAGCGAAACGGGTCCTTCCGAGGGGCTGTGGGCGCACGGCGTCGCCTGCGATGCGAAAAGTGCCGAGCTCCTCGCCGCTATGCATGCGGAGCGCATTATCGACGAACTGGGCTATCATATTTACACCCTTCCCTCCATGCAGCGAAAGCACGCGGCGGCGGCGCGAAAGGCGGGGCGGTTTTCACCCAGCTCGGATGAGCTCGATGTGAGCCATATCCCGCGCGCGATGAACTTCCCCCCACCGCTTCGGCAGGAGGCTTTGGAGGACGAGACGGAAGGTGGGAAATGGCAGCTCCTGGACGTGAAAGCGAGCGCGCACTTCCTTTCGCCGCCGGCCGCGCTTCTTTCCCCGTGCGTCTTCGACCCCAAGGCGGAGGCGCGGATTCGCGCCTTCTTCACGGCGCACGGCCTGTCGCTCGCGCAGTTCTGCACCCTCGCGCGCGAGGCGCCGCGGCGCGACGGCGAGGCGGCCCTCCACGTCGCGGCCGTCCGGCTCCCGCCGGAGGTCGTCCCGCACGCCGCGGCGCCGGTGCACGCGCGCGGGAAGGCCCTGACGCGCGAGGCCGCCGTCGCGCTCGCCTGCATGCACGCGGAGCTCGTCCTCGACGCCCTCGGCGTGCCCCTCGTCCCGCGCGACGACGCGGGGCAGAAGCGGCACGCGCGCGCGGCCTGGGCCTTCGGCCGCCCAGCCCCCCTCTTCCCCTTCCCCCCCCCCTCAAGGAGCTGTGGGTCGGACGCGGGGGGCGGCGGTCGGCCCCGAGCGACGCGGAGACGCTCGTGCGCCGGCACGCGGCCCTCGCCGAGGCGACCACGGAGTTCGTGGAGACGGACGTTGGCGAGGCCAGCGCCGTCGACGAGCTCCGGCGGCTCCTCGCCGCGCGCGGGGACCCCCGCGCCGAGGACCCCTTCTTCCACGCCCGCGTCCACGGGACGGTGCAGGCGACGGTGGTGCTGCCGCTCCCCGCGGACTTCGGCCTGCGGGGGGGGGTCGGGCTCGCCGCGCGGGAGGCCGAGGCCGACGTGCTCGCCGCCATGCACGCGCTCGACGTGCTCACGGCGCTCGGCGTGCCGGTGCGGCCCGGGGACGCCGAGGCCCAGGCCCGCTGGGAGGCCGAGCGCGCCGCGAAGCTGCCGGGGAAGCTGCCGAGGCTGCAGCCAACGGAGCCCAGCCCGCCCGGGAGGCGTCTGAGCGTGCGGGACTTCGCGCAGTGCGTCGAGATCACCGGCGAGGAGGACGCGGCCGCGACCGGGACCGGGACGGGGGGGGGAGGGGTCCAAACGGGCGGCCGCGGCCCGGCGGGCGAAAAGAACGGGAATGCCTCGGCGAAGGGCGGGGCGCCCGACGACGCCCCGCCGCCCCCAGCCGCCCGGCGTCGCGCAAAAAGGGCTCAGCTGAAGGGCGAGCCCGCGGCCCCGCAGAACCCCACGGTGGATTACCTCCGCGCGAGAGAGACGGTCCCGCGCGAGGACTGGGATCTCCAGCCGGACACCCCCGAAGGGTATATTTTACTAGCCCCCCCAAAAAAAGAAGAGGAGGAGGAGGGGGGGATGGTGGTGGGCCCCATCGAAATGGCACTGCGCTCGCCCCGCCTGATTGATTATTCCTGTAAAGACCGCGTGATCCTGTACCTGGCGGGTGTGGGTCGACGCTTCGAAGACGTCTTTTCAACGCGGCTTTTGGAATCGGAAGAGGGGATGGGGGTTTACAGGTGCCGAGGCCGGCTTCCCCTGCCACAGCGGTATGGGGATCGATATGCGACCGGCGAGGCCTCTTCCGCCGCGGAGGCGATACATTTGGCGGCGATGCATGCAGAGCTGATTCTCGACACACTCGGGGTTTGTCTCTTCACAGACGCCAAAAAGCAGCTTCGGCACGCGGAGGCGTCTGCGCAGCGCGGTCGCTGGGCCCCCAGAGGAGCGTACGAGGAGCAGCCGGCGGAGACTGCCTCGCCGCCACCACTACGTCGGGAAAGCAAAAGCCCCTTTCGTCGTGACCGTAGGCAAGAAAGACGCCGCACGGTATCTGTTGTACGCCACCCCGAAAAGAACGCAACCCCCTTGGTGAAGGAGGCGGAAACGCCCTCGGAGGCGGTCGAGAAGGGAAAGGGTAGCTTGAAAAAGGATTCTGCGTGCGATATTGAAAATGGCGGTGTATCACCCACTCAAACCGAAGGGTGCGAGGAAAGTAGTAGTGGGGAAGCGGATTTGATCTTAGCTGCGAAAGCTAACGACAACGCGCCCTCCCACAGCCCTGTTTTAGAGGATGAGCTGGACTCCGTATCGAAGCCACGCGTACAGTACTATTTACGACGCCACAAAAAAAAGAGCGCTGCAGAGGTAGAGTTCAAACTCGAATTGTTCGGAGGGACTGTTTTGCATACCGCGATGTGGAGTCTGCCTTTACCAACGGGATCTGATGAGGAGGAGATTACGCTGCGAGTGCAGGGGGCCGCGCCGAGCAAACGGGATGCGGAGGTGCTGTCGTGGATGCACGCGGAGCGGTTGTTGGATTTCCTTGGCATTCCGATCTTTGATAACCTCCCCAAGCTGCAGGCCTGGCATGCGGAAAGGGTTCAAAAGCTCGGCCGAACGGCCCCAAGTGGGAAACCGAGTGACAAAGAAGCTGCAGAGATGCAAAGTCGCTTAAAGAGTGCTGCCGAAGCTGGCTACGGCCTCCTCCCTCCATTGCGTCTTACCACGGCTGTGGCAAAGGGCCTGAGCCGTCCATGCTATCCTGAAGGAGATTTGCTAACAGAGGAGGCGTGGAATGCCTACGTTGAGGCCTGCACAAGCTACATTTCCGATCGCCTGCTTTCCACCTATAATGATTTTTTTGCGATAGGGAGGGCCCCACGGAGCGGGCTCGACGTCCTTGATGAATCCTTGGAGGAGGCTGAGACGCTTCCGATCGATGCGGACGCGAAGCTACTATTGCAAGACTACTGCAATGCCTCGGGGAGCATCTATCCAGTGTATTGGCGAACTCAGATCGTTGGCCCTAGTACGAATCGCGTTTCCTGGACGACGGTGCCAATCCCTGGCTTTGAATATTTGCAAGCGCAGGGGGTGGGTATGAATAAGGAGATCTCGGAGCGGCGGGCGGCCATGCACGCGCTCGCCGTACTATCGCGTGTGAATCCCAACCATGACTTTCATATTGTGAAGGCGATGCAGAGCGGCAAGAAGGGCAAGTCAAGTAACCGCTCCGCCCCCAACGAGGTGGAGGAAGATGCAGACAGCTCGGATACGTTTAACCTTGATACCTTCATTCCGCTTATCAAGCTGCCAACGAAGAATCACCCGCCGCACGCTTCTGACGACGACCTCACCGGCATGACCAGCCCTACACAGGTCAAAAAGGCCAAAGGAGTATCCTTGTACGACAGCCAGCAGGATGAATTTAGCACTGAGGGGAAAATTCGTATTGTGGCGCTTTTCACGCTCTGCCAGGGCGTCATGGGCCCAAAAGTTCAGCACCAGGTTCGCTACGCGGAGGGAAAGGCAATCTACAGCGCGACCATTCAACTCACAGACGATGAGGACAGAATTTGGACGGCGAAGGCAGATGGCGAAGCGCCATTTCACAATGAGCGCAACGCCTATGTGGATCTTTTTACTCAACTCGAGAAAGGCCAGTATGGCTATTTTGAGTGCTTGCGAAATTTTTACAAACAACACCTGGCGATGAACCCGAAAAATATAATTGACATCAAGCTCACGCCAGAGCAAAAGAAGGCGATTCATGACGTCATCGGCTGCGTTCCGGCGGACATCATGGCGTCCGATGCCACGAACGGGGGTGTTGAGGAGGGGATTTCGACACCGACGTCCCAGCCGCCCTCCTTGCCGGACGCGGAGGAGGGGGAGAAGACGATTTATTTCGTACAGAGGCCCATCATGGGGGCCCCGGAGCAGTCGCAGATGCTCCTCCGGAAGCTCCAGCAGAAGCTCCAGGCGGGCGAGTACGTCGAGAACTACGCGAGGACGCGGGCGCGGCTCAGCATCCACGCGCACGAGGAGGAGATCCTTCAGGCGGTTGAGCGGAACCCCGTTGTGATTATCTGCGGGACGACCGGCTGCGGGAAGACGACGCAGGTCCCTCAGTTCATCCTCGACCACCTCACGCGCGCGGGGCGGGGGGCGGAGGGCTCGGTGGTGGTCACGCAGCCCCGCCGGCTGAGCGCCGTCTCGATCGCGCAGCGGGTGGCGGCGGAGCGGCTGGAGCCCATCGGGGACTCGGTCGGGTACATCATCCGCTTCGACTCCCGCCCGGGGAAGTACATCAACTTCTGCACCTCCGGCATCCTCCTCCGCGTGCTGAGGAGTAGCCCCAGCTTCGAGGGTATTAACTACCTCATTATCGATGAAATTCACGAGCGGGATATCAACTCCGATTTCCTTCTGGTTCTGCTCCGCGACATTGTGCAAAAGCGGCCTGATTTGCACGTCATCTTGATGAGCGCCACCCTCCACGCGAAACAATTTGCCGAGTACTTCTGGAATGCACCGATTATTAATATCGAGGGCTACAACCATCCCGTGCAGGAGCTCTATATCGAGGATCTTGCGGCGTATGGCGAGCAGCACGGCTTTATGTCGCTTTTGTTAAAAGAAGCGGCGCTGTCAAAGGCGCGCGCCACCCCATCTGATTCCCTCTCAATTCCCCTGATCGGCGAGGATAGTTGGCCGGCCCTTACTACCCGTCCGGCGCCGTTTCTGGGCCACAGTATCCGACAGGTCACGACTGAGATCGATTACCCGACGGTGCATTTTGCCATCGAGCAGGCTGTGCGGTTGGTCGATCTCACGGACTCCTCCATCTTGGTCTTTCTGCCGGGCTGGGAGGAGATTATCCGAGCGAAGGAGATTCTCGAGCGGAACCCGGCCTACCACCTCATCCTCCTGCATTCCTCAGTCGGGCAGGAGGAGCAGATGCGGTGCTTTCTTCCAGCCCCGGCGGGGAAAATTAAGGTGATTCTCTCCACAAATATCGCGGAAAGCGGCGTCACGATCGACGACGTTGGCGCCGTTATTGATACCGGACATATCAAGGAGAAGAGCTTTACACCCCGAAGGCAGGCTTCGAAAAATGGAACGCCGGAGCGAGACCTGGCGACCCCCTCCGAAAGCGATTTCGTGGGGTTCTCCAGCGAGTACGGCAGCGTCTCGCAGCTCTTGACGGTTTACGCGAGTCGGGCGAACTGCGTTCAGCGGCGCGGGCGGGCGGGCCGGACGCGGCCCGGGGTCTGCATTCGACTCTACTCCCGAAAGCACTTCGCGCAGCTCCACGACTTTCAAACGCCCGAGATGCTCCGGACCCCTCTGGACGCGCTCTGCCTGCAGATCATCGCGCTGCGCGTCGGGGACCCGCGGGAGTTCCTCGCGAGGGCGCTCGAGCCGCCGGCGGCGGCCGAGGTCGAGGTCGCGCTCGCGCGCCTGCGGGATCTCGACGCGGTCGGCGCCGACGGGGCCCTCACCGCGCTCGGCCGGCGCCTTTCCATCCTGCCGGTGGAGCCGAGGATGGGAAAGGTGATTTTGATGGGCGCGCTCCTCCGCTGCCTCGACGCCGCCCTCACGATCGCCTCGCTCGCCGAGGCCGACGTCTTCATGCCGGCGCGGGAGTACAGGGAGGCGGTCCGGCTCCACCGCGAGGACCTCTCCAAGGACACCCGCTCGGACCTCATCGCCTCCGTCAACGGCTATAATTACTGGGCGGCGAATCACTACCAGAAAAGGCCCGTGGGGGTCATCCAGGCCCTCGAGAAACGCCTGCTCAGCGTTCCGCTGCTGTTGGGGCTGTCCCGGCATAAATCGCAGTTCCACGACATCCTCCTCGAGAGCGGCTTCCTCGTGGAGCCGCCGGAAGTGGGCGAAAGCAAGGAGGCCTGGTCCGCGCGCACGTCGGACTCGAAAGCCAAGGCCAACCGCCCCCCGCGCGAGACGTATGATGCCTTTATCGAGCAATCCCCATTTTCGTCCGAGTCTTCGAGTGTGGGGTTGGTGAAGTGCGTGATTGCCTCGGGGCTTCTTCCGCATCTTGCGATGAACCGACAGCGCCGTTTGCTGGATACAAAATTTGAACGTCTGGTGAGCACCTCCCCGGACTCCGTGATTCACCGAACCCCACAATCGAATATTAAGTTTCCATTTTTTGTTTACACCGAACTAAGCAAATCTTCCGAAACGCGACAACTCGTTCTAAGAGGGCTGACGAATGTATCGCTTTGGACTCTGCTGCTTATGGGCGCGAGCAGTGTTTCCATCACGTACGAGGATAAACTGTCAATAGGTTGTTTAGATGGATGGATTTTCTTCCGCGCGACGTTCGGGACCCTCGAGCTCATCAAAAAACTCAGGCGCGCAGTTCAGTATTGCTTTGCCCAAAAAATTACAGATCCACACTCTTTCGAGAATAGTCAAAATGTCGAAAAGGTACGACTTCTTATTAAGGAGCTTGTCGAGAGCCCAATCAAGCCAAACAACTTGATTGATGAAATCTGGACCGAAACAGGCACCATTATCAAACCCTTCATGGAGCCCCCTCAACCCGATTCGGAAGAGTCTTCAACTGAGCATAATAACAACGAATCCGAAACGACAAAATAATTCATCATGAATTTTTATAGGCAAGAACTAAAGAGAAAGTTGCTGAAGCATGCCATGGAGCCAAAGTTATTGAAGGGTTAGAGGGGGGGGGGGGGGGGGGGGGGAATCGCAGTACAAAGCATCCCCACCAAAAAATGCGCAACTAGAAATGGAATAGGGATGAAATTCACAAAGATTGTATGCTAAAAATAAAAAAGGTAAAGGTATTTGGTGGCATTTATGTCTGTCAATCGAAAGTCGTCAGAAGCCTTTTGGGAGCTAGCGATCTCACATTTTTTAAAGTTTGTGCTATAAAAGCGTTGGTAAAGCTTGACTATAGAGCACGCTCCTAGAAATGTGGGCATTAAGTTTGCCCAAATCGTGTTCGCATTCCCTTACCTTCCACTTAACCATTTAATCCTTTTAACTTTATTTTCCCAGTATTCGTTTTGCCTCTGCGTAGAGTGATCCTCATACCGCAAAATATTTTCAAAAAAAAAAAAAGGGAAAAAAGGACCGCAGTAGTAAAATGAAAGTTGACTATTACACTGAAAACATAAAATGAAATGTTTTGATGAGAAGCAATATTTTATAGGTAGCATGAGTAAATCCATTGAAAGACTACCTCATTGGTATCAAATAGGGGCTTTATGTGGGGTTTTGATTGTCATCTACTTGCACGATACCTTTTTCATTAGTTGGCTCGTAATGAGTCTCCACAATTCGCTCGGCACTGCGTGGATTTGGCACCCAGAGTATCGAACAGTTCTAAATCATTTATCGCTCAAGGAGCACTTGTGTTTCACCCTATACGGAATTGGCCTCGGGATTGTTGTGATGCTGTTGTACAAGGTTTTTTGTCAAGAAAGGTTTAAAATTGGTTCTTCTCTTTCCCAGCTCTTCCCAAATCGAAAAGGGTTGACCGCTCTTTTCTGCGTTTTACTATGCTTCGTAGAAATGATTCGTATGCACGAAGTAACAATAGAATGTTTCAAAAATGAAACCTCTATAGCAAGTATCGCGCTCAAAGAGCTAGTAAGAAATAAATCCAGCAATTCCAAGTCGAAATACGGTCTTCATTTTGTGATCCAAGTAGAGTTATTTGAGGCATACCTTCTCCGTGTGCTTCCTTATCAGATTATGGTAACGCTTGTTGCCATCGCGTATCGGCTGTTCAGGGATATTCCACGGAAGCTTCACGTCGCGTTGCGGTGGTACATGGTCACCATCGGACTTGTCTATTCTGCTGGAAGTATTCTTTCTATATTATTTCTCAGGAGCAAACCAACTCTATCGTCGTTAGCACGCATTGCATGGTCGACTTTTATTTTGGGCACCGTCAACTACCTTTACGGTCCATCGAGACGAGCAGGTATGGTGTTTACGATATCTTCCTCCCGCACAGTTATCCAAACTATTCGTGGTCTTCTAATGTGCATGGCGCTGCACAGCATCATTTCTTTATTTGCGCTTGCTCTCCTCGTCAGCGTGCATGTTGTGGAGCTTATTACGATCTGGTTTGCGGTAACACTGCTTATGATTTGGATACCGGCTATTGTGGATTCGTGCTCGTTGGAGGGTATCGTCATCGTTTCAGGTCTGCTGAGCATTCTGCTCTATTTCATGAATGAACTTTCCAGTACGACTGCCTTTCGCCTGGGAATCATGGTGGCGTTGTGGTGGCTAAATACCTCTCTCCTATATAACCTTACCGTCAACGCGTTTCATACGCGATACGTTGGGTTGGGCGTTGTGGTGTGGTGGCTTCTGTGGTCGATTTCTCTCCAAAAAAATATAAACAGGACTTATGGAAGCGATACCTGCCAAGCCCCGGCTGCTATAAATTTATCCGATCTAAAATCTCTTGTACAAAGTCGGGGCGACGAGGCTGTCAGCGCGGCAATGCCAATTGTAGATTGTATTATAAGCCGAAAAATAAAATGGCTGTGCGACGTGTCTGAACTGCGCGTACCCCTTGAGCGCCCGATTATCGGGATAAATCGATTTTCGGAAAGCCATAAAGGCAGTGGGACTTTCTATTATATAGTTTTTGCCAATCTCGGCCTTGCCGTGGTCCTTGTTTCGTTGTTAACCCTTGTCGAGGCTTTACAAGGTCCCACGGTGCGGTCTGTTCTGCAGCAAGCTAACTTGCCCCTCGTTACTGCAGGAGTCCTTATTCGCAAGATCGCACGGGCGACGGTGCTTATATTTTGTGTCTTTTCTTTTCTTGCTACATGGTGGCTATTTTACCAGTACGTTTTGCCTTATTTCACGCCAATTCTACCGAGTATGGTTTCTCACGTCATTTCTGGTGTCTTTGGGTGCATTACCTTGGGGACCTTGATGGATGTGAAGGACACTATGTACGAGGGAATACTTCAAGTTTTTGGTCTAATAGACCCCGAGGAGTACTCTGTAGAGAACAGTTCATAAGCCTGTATTTGCGAAGAATAGTTTCGAGGTCTCCGGTAAAGTGAGCAGCTGCCTTGTAAAGGAAACTCTATCGTGAATCCCTCTGGCCACGTGTGTATCTCACAAAAATGTATAATGTTACCCAATGAAGATTATTTTGGCGGCTAAAAAAAAGCATTGCGCGAAAGAATATGCCTCTTTTCTTATGTGAAATTTACAAAACACAAAAAGAACTGATAAAGCGTCCATATGCATATAAATAAGAAAGATGTGCACAATCATGAGATCCCAGATGATCTAGCTGCCTGCAGCAAGAATTGTGATCGTACGCTGAGTGACAAGGAGCTTAAGCCTTGTTTTGGCTGGTACCAACCCCGTTTTGGGGAGGTTAATGCGCACAATACGGTTAGTAGTGGATCAGGGGACCAGAGCAACCATCAGGCTGACCACGGCAATGAAAACTTCTTCTTCGATTCCACCAGAAGAATTCTAGCCGATGAGGTTGCACGTCGCAGGAACGAGCGTAACGATGCCAAAAGTGCAGATAGACTTCGTAAGGGAAATAAAACTGGTATGATAAGCACCGATGACGATATTGAGAAGCTATTTGCACCTCTTGGGCATGCTACTCCGATAGAGGACATCTTTTGGGGGGGACCTTTGAGCAAAAAGCTACCTCCAGCGACAGACTATGAGCGGCTACTCCGTAATTAAGCCAAACACGGCTTGGGGAGGGGGGGGGGGGGCATCCCATGTCTCGGCTCCTTGGCGGCACGCACACGCTTCGGTCGTAGGGGCAGATTGCTTTGTTGTCCCCTACGGTTTCACCTCCTTTCCGAGCAGACTGAGTAAATATGTTTCTATAAATACCTGCATCCAGAGTAGATGTTGATGGATGATTCCTTCTATTCGCATCCTCCCCGTTATCTATCTGTGTGCTCCACTCGCCCGTTGTATTTTCCCATGCTTTCCTCTCCGTCTAGGGGGCTCTCCTTAAAATTGTTCAACCAAACCTAGGAATACTCATAAATAGTAGTAAACGTAAGCAGGAAAAAAAAGGAAAAGACATTCACGAATGAGCTATGAGGCGATACACGGCAAGGCTAGGCTACCGGATCCCTACGTGAGGGGGGCCGCGGACGGGGAGCGGGGCAGCCCCTGCGCGGCCTCGCCCCCCCCGGACGCGCGC